>CANNZV010002907.1:0-80372 GCA_947561585.1 Caprella mutica
GGATGAGTGTGTTACACGCAAAAAACTAATGACAACATAAAATACAACAGCAACAAAGATGGAGAGTGAGAGAGCGATCACAGAGTCTGAGCGAAAATGTCAGAGCAACAAGCTGCTAAAAATGGAATGAATGAAATTCAGGTACGAGATATGATAATAGGATAGAGGTTAATGTATGAAATGAAAATAGGATATATAAATTAGAAATATAGAAATAGGCGTGCCGCGGTGTGAGTCGGCTATACTCGGAGGAGGTGAAAAATAAATTTCCAAACGTCTTGCGCGCGTGTGTGTAGGTGTGACTTATTTTAAATTTTATTTAATTTTGTTTATTTTCTCTTTGTTTAATTTGTTTATGGGTGGGGTTTTGTTCTGGTTCCTTATTTAAAAAGTCTTCAGACCCTCAGTGGAGTATCTAATAAAGCTACTCGCCTAATCTTTACAGTGCGGCAGATAGCGGGAGTGAAAGTTTAGAGGATGTGCTCGCGGTGATGGTTAGGATCATTGAATATAGGAAGATGTTCCACTACAGTATTTTCAAGCGACACTTTGCACCGGGATCGTCCGTACCGTGACGTATCCTGGGAGTTGCCTACGATTGATATACAGGGTGGGGCGTAAGTTTGGAAGCAAATGAAAGTGCATATTATAATCCAACGAAAAATATATTTAATAATTTACAGTTATGTATTATTACATAAGGGTTTTAAGAATTCAAAAATCATAAATTTATTCAAAATGTCCCCCCTTGTTTTTAATAACAGCCTCAAATCTCCTCCGAACTCCTCCTACTGCGGCACGCAACTGTTCTTGTGAAATTTCCTTCAAAGATCTCTGGAGCGAACGCTTTAAATCATCCACACTGCGATGGAATTTACCACAGGCCTTTGATTCAAGAATGGACCATACCGAAAAGTCCATAGGATTAACATCTGGGGAGCAGGGAGGCCACATTTCTTTGGACAGTTTTTCGGTTGTATGGGATGTCTTTTGCACTTTTACCAATCATTCTGTCATTCCTCCGATTGTGAGCCATTTCCACTGAAATTTTTTTCGTCAGACCAAACAATTTCACCAGCCGTGCCAGACTTCAATTCTCTCAGAAGTGCTTTGCTTCTCTCCAATCTCTTTTTCTTTACAGCTTCTGACAGAGTCTGTCTCTTTTGGAGGGTGAAAGAGGATATCTTTAGGTCTTCTTTGACAACTCTTCTCATTGTTCTGGGACTCACATTAGCTGTTTTGGCTAACAATCGTATTGACCTTTTCGGGTTCCTCCTGATCTTCTCTCGGGCACATTTTATCAGTTGTTTGGTACGTTGTGAGCGTGGTCTACCACTTCTTGGACGATCAGTCAAGTCTCCTCTCTCATTAAAACGCTTCACACACTTCCAAACAGTCGATCTCGCTATTGAGAGAGTCTTTGAAATGACGGAATCTGACTTCCCGGCACGGTGTAGAGCAATAATGGCTTCTCTTTTGTCTGCCATTTTTGAATTGTCTGAATTTTTGTAAAAAATAACACTGCCACGTCATAATGTAGTGTCTCTACTATAGTTCAAACCCTATCACCTACTTAGGAACTTATTTTTAAGAATTATATTGATGTTTGAAAAATTGCTTCCAAACTTACGCCCTACCCTGTATTACTTATTTTTAATTATCCAAAAACTACACAAAGAGAATGATATTGAACTTAAATATGCTATTTAAAATCAAAATATTCATTTATGATATTAAACTGATAATAAAATTATATATTTAAAAGTTAAATAAATATTTCTGTTCTGTACATGTTTTGTACGTATGTGTGTGTTCAGTACGAAATTGAAAATTGAACCGACGGTTTATTTCTGATCTAATATCGTTAGCATCCGGCCGGGCGCTGTATTCTCTGACTAAATTTACTAATTATTTTATCTTTCATAAAAACTAAACTAGTGAGAAATGGGCAATGTACGAAAATGTTAATTTATCAATTGTACCAATACATCTAAAGATCGGTACAAGTTGTTTTTGTCCAGAAAACTTGATTACAATCTGTGGTTAAAGACTTGCACAATGGCGTTAGGGTAAGTTACGAATTACCGGTCAGTTCCACATCTTCGGTCATATTATAATAAGTAAATAACTATTAAAATATTTTTTTTATATGACTGAAGATGTGGAACTGACCGGTAATACGGAACTTACCCTAAGACTGAACAGTTATTAAGTCACTATTCAGTTTGCTCGAAATATTTTAGTTCTGACTTCGATTCTTGTTTTCTATTCTATAATAAATATACGTTAAAATACCTTTTATCCTAAAAAATTAAATTTACATAATTGCCTCGGTTTCCCCTTCTTGGTAGTAAAAGAAAATGTAGCTCTGACCGTTATATATATATATATAACATATACTCCTTTGTTTGTACGTTTGTAATATGAGACGTCACGGTACTTCTCTCTATGATTGGCTGATACGCTCTCAATTAAATAATTATTTGGCCACTAGCGTCCCCTAAGACCAGGGTATAAGAACATAATCGTGTATGGTAATCATCTGATCGATATTTCTCTTGATTGTTTGACGTGACCACCCAGTGACGGGAAGCAGACTGGCAGTAGTAGTCAGTACTAGTAAATTGCAATGAATACTACGTGAAGAATTCTTTTTTGTTTGAAAACTAGTTCATATTCAATTATCAGAATGGTTCAGTGTTGTGCGTATGGATGTTATAATAATAGTAGTAAGCCCATGGACACTAATTTGATCTATCACAGATTCCCTAAAGATAAAAAAATGAGAAACATGTGGCTAAAGAGAGTTGGAAGATTTCAAACTTTCAACATTGACTACGCTGTCGTCTGTTCCAAACATTTTTCTATCCAACAATATTATGATAGATCGATTTATCCTGATACATCATAATTGAATATCGATGCGTGCCCGGATCAAAATATTCCTAATTCTACAGTATGTGAACCTCAAAGTAAGTCCTACTCCTAGTTCCTACAGAATCCTACCTAAAGTTGTACCTACCCCTCTTTCCTGCTACATTGAAGTCTACTTAGTCTAGATGCCTACCATGATTGCCATCTACAGTATAAATCTAGTTAGTATTTAGTACCTACCTTAGGCTACGATGCTACCTAGTACCTAATAGCGGAATAGCCCGGTACTCACGGTAGTAGAGTGTAGACTGGTACTAGTAAGTACAGGTAGTAACTAGTAAGGTACTTCCTAGTATCTATAAGATTAGAACATAGGTAGGTAGTAGTTACTAGACTACTAGTTAGATTATAGATAGGAAGCTACTTAGCTTACTTTGAAACTAACTAGGTCTAGATACTGAGGACAGTGAGGAAGCCTAGCAATATGGCTAAGGGCTTAAGTAGTCTACTCAGGCTTCAGCCTGCAAAATATGGGATTGGGACATTTTCTGTCAATTCTGTGCAAACAATCTTTAATTTCTTCCTATATATATATAATATTTGCATGTATTTTAATTTTTCAATCACAATTTTACAGTTGAGAAGTGCAATTAATCTATATATGTGACAATAATAATCTGTCTACTATCTCTATTACTCTGTCTCCAACAGATCGCCAGACTGAAGAATTAAGAATATGGAACATTTAAATTTTAGAACATTTTATGATGATTTTTCCAAGACTGAGATAAATTTTAGAAATTTTACATCGCTGCGAGAGATCTTCAATTAATTCCTATGTTACCATTAATTTACTCAGCCTAATTTTTTTAAAATTATTTCCTATGTATCTGGTAATTTAGCTGCGGGAGATTCTGATACCATGTAAAAGAGTATGTCAGTTAAAGTTAGATTTGAAATGGTCATATCTCAGATATGTCTAATTGGCTTTAAATTTTGAATGAATTCCTATGTTCCCATGTTAATTTTGGCTTGAAATCTTCAAAGAATGAGCCAAATTGGCTGGGCTCAGATTTTTTGTGAAATTTTGGCTCAAATATTGGCTTACACTTTTCCAGCCTCTGAAACATGTAATTTCTGAATCTGCTGCTGAGAGTCGGAGAGTAACTCTCTCTCAAATTAAAATCTCTGCGGGGCAACAAACACATTGTGCAGAATGGAGTCAGATTGAAAATTTGAACAGAGTAATTAATTCATCTCAGAAAAAACTATTTTTCCAGAGTGGGTGTGAGTCAGATTACCAAATAGCTAAGTGACAGTAAATAAACATGGTTAAATAATAGGAATGATATCGGTATGATGACGATGATACCCAAATTTTCACTGATACCTTGCCATACTTAGATTTTCACCAATACTACGCCGATACCGAAATTTTGATTATATTCCTACCTATCCTAAATGAGATTAATAATTTTGGAATTATGAAAATTAGGATTACCAATCTATGTGAAATCATTATATTAGTTTAAATTATAATTCCATTTAAATTCATTGTAGCTAAAATGCTGATAGATAATAAATGATTTTATAGATATTTGTAAACATTAGTAGTAGCTAACTGCAAAGTATCTGCACATTTTTGCCAACACCGATTCCGAGCACCTATAGTCCCATACCAGAAATGTTGCCGATACCGATACTTCGTGTCATCCATATTAATACCTTAGATACAACTTTAATTTGAATAATAAATAAATAGGGTAAAGCAAGTAAATTGCTACACACTAATCAACTGCACCCTCTTACCACAGAAACACTAGGTACTACCTAAATATCATAGCTTCAAAACACTCATTAAATTAATCAATTAAAACATGCATGTGCTTCTTGTATTCAACATTTTAATGTAATTTTGTGTCAGAAAGTTTTACTCTCTTGAGAGGACTGCAATTTAACTGTGTGATGCTAGGTATCTATTACCTAGCTCTTTGTAATTGTATTGGTAATAACTAATAGTCAAGCCAATAATTAGGCTTACAAGTCATTTACTAGGTCCAAAATTCAGATATGCTAAGTTACAAATATTTGGTTTGTTTCACATGTTCGGCCATAGAAGAAAAACTGATACAATAATAATTACCTCATTTATATTTAAATTGGTATCCATAATCATGCAGGTACCATGGATACCAATTGAAATTAACAAATAATTATTATAACATTCTTTCTTATAGATATGGCTGAAGATGTGAAACCAAACTGACTTTGGTTATTTTGATTCCTTTGTTTATTTTGTCTTGGAATCCTTACTAAAAATGTATGGTTAAATTTTGGTTCAGAATTGGCAAAAAGATGAGACTATAAAAGTGACTACTAGCTACTTTAGCAATTGTTTTTTATAAACTAATGTGATATTTTGATTCTCAGTATTGTTAGTATTATTCAAAATGTATTCAATTTTGATATTTTATGATTGAAATATGAATATGTAGCTTATTAGCTTTTTAATAAGATTTATTTATTTTTCTAAGGTTCAGCTGTTGTTGCAAGAAGAGAAAGATATGAAGGACGGAGTTATAAGCGTTCCTTGAAGGGTAATATTGATTTCCCAGGTAAGATAAATAGTATTAATAATTATGATGTGTTTGAGAAATAAATAAGAGATTAGACTGAATACATACAAATTTGTATTATAAAATTTTCATTTCTAAAGAGGAGCTTAAATTTAACCGCTATGAATTGTATGTTTTACTATTTAAACCTTTTTTGGATGTATGTGTCCCACTCGCTTCGAAAGGGTTAAAATACAATTGGATTGAAATTTTAATCAAGTAACTACTTATTCAAATTTCCATCATATTGAGATCTAATGTTCTACTACCTTTTCTTGATAATGGTTATATAAATTCCTGCAATATAATGACACCCAATTAAATTCATTTCAGCAAAGCGTTCACATCTTCAAGATCCAATTAAACCTCACTGTGAAGAGTGGGACACTGCTGCCATGTTGATTAAACAAAGTAAGTTAATGAAATTTTATATTTTTTTATATCTACTTCAATAAATTTGATAGCTGATCATTCACATTATTGATAACAGAATATTTTGTTTGTTTTGATCAATTTATGAGACCAATATTTAACAGCTCTGTAATGTCTTAGTGAAATCTGTTTGACATTATGAACAAATCTGGGATAATTAACCTAATAGCTAATTATTTTTATGCTTTTTTTTTATTTAAAATAATATGAATTTATAATATTAATATCTATAAAATTATTGTAGCCATTTATTATATTCATTAATTTAATCTTCATTTTCATCAATATTTTTTCTATTTTAACTCTGTAAATAACTGAAGTTCTCAAATCCAAGCATTTCAAAATTCTCACCCATTATATTAATAACATAAAATTTTCATTCCACTAGTGTCTTAATGACGTTAACTATGCTTACAAATTTAAAATCCTAATTATATGCTGAGGTTAATATTTGACTAGTTAAGACTCTCAACAGTCTAGTGACTTTATTAAAGGCTAGTAACTATTCTTTCTATATTGCTAAAAATTTAATTTTTGACCCTTATTAATTCTTCCTTTCTTCATAATATCTGAAGATAAACTATTATTCATTCTAAAACTAATTATAGATTTTAATTCTATATATTTATCTTCAATTAGGTACCTCTCTTCAGTCACAATCTCCTGACAAAGATATACAAAGCTTCCCTACTTGGCCAGCATCTTCCACTCCACCTTCAGACAATCATGTGGTATCATATACTGCATACATGAGAGAAGCTGCCAAATCTACAGCTTTAGAACAAGAATTGAAAGAGGCCAAAGCACGCATCGTTGAGTTAGAAGAAGAACTGAATTCAGTAAAAACTCAATATAAAACTACAGAGATTCAACTAGCTCAAATGCTTTCAGCTAAAGAAACTCCTAATGAAGAAGTTGCCAAGATTTTATCACCACTGTTCTCCCCAGAGCAAATAACATCTTTGCTCTCTGGTAAGAGTCACATTAGAAAATATTCAGAAGAAGCTATTGTAAATGGTATTACACTTCACTCCTTAAGTTCTACAGCATATAATTATATACGTGATGTTTTGAAAATGCCTCTTCCATCTTTATCTACTTTACGGAAACAGAATTTTTTTCGAAACTCGCGGTCTTCTAAAAGACATTTATATAGAGTTTCAAAGCTTTGCGGCTCATCAAATGTGAATTTTCACTTGATCAAATATTCCCGGTCTGTTAAGAAACTAAATCTAGGTAGTAATTGCTCCTTCCACCACGGCTCGCTTTATATCCCATTGCTTGGTAGTTTTTATCCCACAGCTCACATTTTTTATCCCACGGCTCGCATTTTTTATCACTGTCTACTATAATTATGATTCCAATATGTCTAAAGAATTGCTGTTTTCCATTATTAATTCTATTGAATCTGTTGGATTTAAGGTTTTTTCCATCGTTTGTGATATGGGTGGAGGTAATAGAGGCTTGCTTCGTGATATTGGCATAGATGTTCATAGTAATTACTTTTCTAATCCATATGATTCTTCCAGAAATATTCATGTATTTGCTGATCCTCCCCATCTTATAAAATTATTAAGAAACAATTTAACTGATAATGAGTGGTACACCCCACTAGGGATCATCAATGCAGACCCAATTAGAAAAGTAATTACTAATGAAACTGGTGATTTTAAATTATGTCCAAAATTATCTATCCTCAATATATCAGCTAAAGGTTTTGAACGACAGAATGTAAAATGTGCTGCTCAGCTTTTATCTGAAAGCATGAGCAATGCGATCTTGTTTGAAGGAAAGCGTGGTCAATTAAATACAACTAATAATTGGAAAATCACTGCAGATACCATCTTATTATTTGACCATTGGTTTGACATCCTCAACTCCTCTTCATTTTCTGACAAACCTTCTAGAAAACCTTTCACTAATAGTTTGGACCAACTGAAGATTCTAAAAGACTTGATCAATTTTATGAAAAGTAGTAGAGTGGGTAAATTTAAAAAATAGTTACCGTTTCAAATTCGTGTAGTAATATCATCTAAATCAATCCAATCTCTTTACTTAGAATTGAAGAAGTTGTATAATGTAGGATACTTACTTACCCGACGACTTAATCAAGATGTTCTTGAACTTTTCTTCGGAATAATTCGTCAAATGGGACATGGATATGTACACATGGATCCTGTCAATTTTAAATATAGGCTTAAGTCTTATATTTTAGGCCGTACAAATATCATAATTTCTCATCACCAAAACACCAAGTTAACCGAAAATTTGAAAGGTTTGTGTTCTCTTTCTGAAATGAGACAATTTAGTTCACCTGTAAAGAAAAAAATTGTAGTTTCAGACAGAACTGAACTTGATGATACTGATGAAACTTGCCTCTCTGCAATTTTACTAGAATGTTTTCAACATATACCTGATTTTGATGATGAAAATATTAGTGATATTTCAGTTGATGGTGATTTTGCCATGTTCAATATGCCAGAAAGAGAACAATATGCTATGTCTTACTTTCTAGGTTTTGTTGTCAGGAAGTTTAAAACCAAATATCCCTTTCTGAAAGATGATTCTTCATCAAAATATGATGATTAGATAGCACAAGTAAATAAGGGTGGACTCAGTAGGATGAAAGCGGAGCATGCAAGCAAATTCAACATTCTTGAAGGTGTATTCCGCAAACACCATGGCAACATTCTAAGAGAAGAAGGAAATGCAATTGATAAATTAATGAGTGAATGTAGAACAGTAAATCTTCCTCATGATGTTATCTCTTATTACTTCCGATGTAGAATCTATTTCAGAATTAAAATACTAAATAAGAAATTGAAAAACAGTTCTCATCAAAAATGTTCCAAACTATTGAAATGCGTTACATAAAATTTTCCATCAAAACTTATTTGTGCTATCTAATCGTCATATCTTGATGAATTATCAACACCAGTTTTTCTTATTTCTAAGTTTAAGCAAACAAAATAAATTCTGTTACTTTAATAGACAAAGTTAACTGTTCACCCTGTTCCATACACAGTTAAATTTTCATAAAGTTTTAATTATTTTGTGAATATAACAACAACTCAATTGATGGGTGATGCAAATGGTCAGAAAACTGACAATGAATTATTGTAAGTTCATACATTAGAAATATCTTTAGCTATTAGACAAAATCTCCATTAAAAAAAATTATTTTTAGATTTTAAGAATATTCATATAATAAAGTCACTTTAGATGACTTTATTTATTGCTTTTATAAAATATTGAAAATATGAAGAAAAGTTAAATACAAAAAGGAAGTTGAAATTTGCTGAAGAAAATTAATTTTGTCTTCAGATTGTACTGTCTTCTTGCGATCTGAACGACTCTTGTTAAATTTTTAACTTGTTGCTTCATTTTTGTACTTAAATCACATTCCTCCTGATTGTCAATATTTTATATAAGGAATAGTAATATGAATATTTTTAAAACCTAGAAATAAATCTGTTTTTATTAAGGGGTATTTTGTTTATAAGATATTTTTAATGTCTGAACTTACTTCATTGTCAGTTTTCTGACCATTTTCACCACCCATCAATAAAATAGTTACTATATTCACAAAAAGTATTAACATTATATGAAAATTTAACTGTGAATGGAAAAGAGTTCAACAAACAAAATGATACTTGAAAGAAAATGGTACCTTAAGCAGTTGTTGAAATATACTAATTTAATTTTGGTACACTTTTTTGTGGATCGCATTGTATATTCAGTAGGATACAGAACATATTTTTACAATTATTGTGAATTGTTTTGAGTTCTCACACAAGTTTCCTCAATGTATTAATATTTTTCAAAAGAATTTTTTTGGAAAGGAAATAGCATATATTTTGAAGCTGTTTACATTTCTACAGTAAATAGAACTAATTATTCATTGTACAAATACTTTTGTAGCTATATATTCAGTAAATATAGATATATTCTGTTCTCACATAGGTTTCTTTAATTTATCAATTTTTCGAAAGAATATTATTACTTTAAATGGCTAATATTTGAAAGTTGTTCATATTTCTACAGTACTGTTAATAAAACTTATATATGCCATTGCACAAATTAAATTTTCTAACTTTAGTTACTTACATTCAATTAATAAAAAGGATTGTTCTCACATTATAGGTTTCTTTAATGTAATATTTTTAACATAGATATCTTATTACTTGAATTCAATGTTTTTTTTAAAGAAATAATTAATATATAAAAGCTTTTCATATTTCACTGCAAACAAATAAATTTTTGTAATTTTACTACATATTCAGTTAATAAAAATGTGTTCTGTTCCCACATATGTTTCTTTAATTTTTTTTTTGAAGGAAATAGTTTGATATTTGAATGTTGTTCATATTTCTACTGTTAATAAAACTTGTATATAATTCATTGCTTACTTTTATTGAGAAAAACATCTTTGAATAATGATAAAAATGCCAAATTACAAAAAAATATAAGAGTAACTTATCATAAATCATTTCATCAATTTACTAGTGTTAAACAATTTTTCACCAAACTATTGATATTTAAATAAAATGCCCATTTAGCTACGTTCCATTATATTTATTAATACTTAAATTAAATTTAAATTTTCTTATTGAAAATGTATCTTGTCACTGTTAGTGCTCGTATTCGATGGCTTTCCTTTCTAGATCATTGACATTTATTTCAAATACACGATACTAATAATTTAAGGAAGTTTGAACTTCTTAGCTATTGTTATTTGGGGTTTTGAAGTCTGCAGTTATCAGTTTTGAATAACAACTATTCAGGGACCAATAGGCAATGATGAGTGGCGAATAACTACTTCCCAGGCACCAGTGATGTTCCCAGCAGGCTATGTTGTCTGAAGACTGAAGAGGTTCACTGATGAAGAAAACAGAGCATAAGATACAATATAGGGTCTTTATTGGTGTGCTAAAACCTGAATTCACATATTGAAGGTTATAGCACTTTGGCTACATTATTTTTTACAAAATTTAAAAAGAATTAAATATTACAGTGAAAAAAGTTAGAAAATGAAACTAGTAATTTAGTTATTTGAAAATTGAATGAGAATAATTAACAGTTGTTACATGCAGTAAATAAAGCAAAACAGACTACTTAATGAAATTGTAAAATATCTGCTTGATTTCAACATCGAATTATGATTTACAGGCTTAATATATTTTTAATTACAGTCAAAAAACAGGTCAGTTATTCTGATATTTTATAGAATAAAATACTTCAATAACTAGTGATATCATATTACTAAATTGGCAGATGTACACTTAACACAGCCAATTTAATTAAACCAACCTTTAAATTCTTATCCGGCTATTGATCAATTAAAATAATGTACCAGCTTGTTAATAAGAAGGAAAATTCATTCCCTAATAAAACACTTTTTTCTCTGCAATTAGCTAACATGCAAACACAGAGATTGATAAGCATCTGCTTGCCAAAAATCTTTCAAAAATATCGCCATCATGCACAGATCACAATGAAAGCAGAAGCTAATCAAAACACATATACAGAAAATGACAAAATCAGAAAATTGTGTCAAAATTATTTGCTACCTCAATCTGGTCTGGAGCCAATTCTCTAGAAACCTCAATTTTAAAACATTTTAGTTTGAATAACAATAAAATATAAAACAAAATTAATTACAATTTCATTCCAATATTTTCTGAAATTCTATTGATTCTTCCTCATTGTCTCTAAGAATTTGATGGTAATTTAGGAATAAATATATACAACCTTCAGACTTTCAAGAGTCTAGTGTAAAAAAAATCTAGTTTACTCAGTGTGAAATATTAAGTTACATTTTTTAAATCCAAAAATAAATACCAAAATTGGCCAAATAATAGAAATGCCAGTCCTCTGAAAAGTCTCATATGAACAATACTGTTTGTTTCATATGAACCTTTATAAATGAGGTAGTTGAACAATAGGAAAGTTGTAGGGACACATAGGTAAGTTGCGGCTCTTTAATTTTCAATTGCGGCCTTCTCAAGTGAGTCTCTAAAACATTCTGAACCGAAATTACAATGAAATGTTGCTTAGCTATCAAAGCAAGCGCACTGCATGCTATAATTTATTAATTAATATTTTTAATGTGTGTTTTGAAGCTATGATGTTTCTTTTGTAAGATGCCGCAGTTAGTTAGCGTGCCGCAATTTACCTGTTTGACCCTATGTACGAACTACCAACTCAATCATGTTTCAGACAGGTACTCATCAAAATATGGGACATTTAACATTTTCTGTGCAAACAATCCATAATTTCTTCCTATATTTACATGTATTTTACCAAGATCAGAAGCCAAACTAAAGTTTATCTTAATGGACAGTTTACCAGTTCATGCCGTCTGGCAGCCGACATTCGACAGTAATAGTACAGTTACCTAACTATTCTGGCTATTCAGAAATCAGAGTATGACAGGAAAGTTACAAGTGTAAGTTTGAGTAAGAAGAGAGTTAATTAAATGGTATTCCCAAGTTCCCAACCAGGTTGGCAGTGGCAGTTGCTACATTGAACCTAGTCTGCAAAGCATGCACAATCAGTCTCCAGATATTTAATTTTTATGGCAATCTATCTCCAAAGATTTTCAAATTTCTCTCCAAAATGACTAAAGATCTCAAAATATCGCCAATAATTACATGTAAACATAGAAATTAATTAGGAAATTGTCGCTGGATAATTCGGGGGACTAATTTCAAGGCCTCAATAGTCGCCAGATAAACTTCACAGGTGACAGGCTCACAGCTTCAGACTGGCCAGCAGGCGGGCAGTGTTTGAACTGATTTAAGATATCTGATAGCTATAAAAACTTGGCTCAAAGATTCAGTTTCACATTTGGTAAACATTATTTTCCTTCATGTCAATGTCATCTGCAAAATATGTGATATTTTTAACATTTAGGTACAGGGCAAACCAAAATTAATTTCCTCCAATAATTGTATGTATTTTGCTGAAAACAGAAGGCAAACTAACTAGAGGATTTCTTGGACTCTATGAGAACCCTTTAGACAGGTACCTACCACCTTACCAGTTTCTGCAGTCTGGAATTCATGACATATGCATGTTCATCAGACATCCTTTGAATCTTGAGATTAATTTTCAAGTAATTTATTAATTTTTTCACAACTCATACAATTCTCCGAAATCACAGAGGTTGGTAGGTATTAGATTAAATTTAATTTCTTGAGATATGAAGTGACTGAAGTATGACAAGTATCAAGCAGAGTCCAGACTGGCAAATTTGTACACACTTTTAAACATGGGACTATTAAATTAAATTTGTGTTCCTTATCAATTAGTACAAACTAGGCATTTATTAAATTGTATTCACTGTAATTCACATAATTTCTGAACAGCTGGTTTAGGCTGCTAGGTAGCATATGTTCAAGACCCTATTTTTTATAGATAAGTAAAAGAAATGAACAATTAAAACACACCTGAATTATATCTATATATTCAACTTTAAGGTTCAATCACCATTTTCGCTTTTCTTTTGTACGAAACCCTTATAAAATGACTTTAAACTTCTCGATATTAACATGCAAATACGAGGAATTATGAGCCGCTCGGTCACAAACAAGGAATGTGTTGTTGTGGTGACGTCATATTTTTGTGTCGTCTGCTAGGTACTATACCCGATTATGTTCTTATACCTTGCCTAAGACAATAGATAGACGCTCAACTTGATAGGGCACATGCTAAAATAATAACAACCAATCAGAAGCGATCAGTAGCATACGTCACGCCAAACAATAATAAACGTATGACCCCCCCCCCCCTTGAAATTCACAGAAGGATAATCTTTAGTCTTAACGTGTGAAGTCATTAGAAATATAAATATTCTCTACTGATTAGTGATCGGAGAACTAATTACTTTATTATTAATTAAGTTTACAAGATCGCATATGTGGTTCAATTTAGTATTTTGAATATAATCTACCTTCTATTCGGAGAATAGTCATAACTAGGTATACCAAGCGAGTATTAACTTATATAGCTAGAATATTGTCTTAGACGACACTAAGTTGTAGGTATACCTTAACGCTGCTTGGCTAGAAGTTGGGTCAGAGTGCTGACGTCAGTGCAAACATACTCTGTATTTTAACATGGAGTTGAGCGTCTATCTTATATTGTCTTTGGCGTCCCCGTAGCAGTGAAACATCTTCCTATATTCAAAGATATGTGGTTTAATCAAGTCTGAGGCAAGTTACAGCTAGAACTGGAGAGTTGCGAGGCAAATAAAATCTACTAAAAATAGTGACGACACAGTCCGCCTAACCAATCACAGTGCAGCAAGTAGAGACTGAATTTTGTAGAGAAATTAAAAATAATCATTTCCTTCCATAGGGATCTAGTAATTTATACTTTATTTTATCTCTTGACCGTACCCCTTAAATGATATAAGTGTAGGTCATAAGCCCCTCCCCTCCCCCCTGTTTCTAATCATTATTTACCTATATTATTTAATCCTTATTGACACTTTTGTAGTTCATTACTGATTAAACATAAATATATGTATATATTTATATACATATATTTTAGGGGTACGGTCAAGAGCCCCCCCCCCCCCCCGGTCACGAGCCCCCCTTCCCTGTTTCTTTAATCCTTATTTACCTAGTTAAACAAATGAAGAACTACTTAGATAGAAATAACTGAGAGTTGCTAATGTAGTTTGTTGTACTGCACACTTCATGATTGTTTGAAGACCTGGCAGGGGGGTTAAGGGAGTGGCACGCCCCCCGGTATACATATATTTTATGTCTAATCAGTAATGAACTACAAAAGTGTCAATAGGATAAAATAATATAGGTAAATAAGGATTTTAAAACAGGGGGGCTCGTGACCTACACCCATATTTATATACCCCCTCCTGCCAGGTCATTAAACAATCATGAAGTGTGCAGTACATCAAACTACATTAGCAACTCTCAGTTATTTCTATCTAAGTAGTTCTTCATTTGTTTAACTAGGTAAATAAGGATTAAAAAACAGAAGATTATCTTAGATGATACGAAATTAAATAGTATCGAAGACTATATGCTCTGATTTAGAACGATCCAATAGTATTTAATTTAATCCTTCTATAATATTTTCAAGATCTATGATTTTAAACGCATATTGTCGAAAGTCATAACCCTACTAGTTAAAGAGATAGTAAAGTTAAAATCAAACAATCGCCAAATTTGTTTTAAATCGATTCAGAATATTTAATTATGTAATATTTGAATGCTCGTTTATTTTTAAAAAGTTCATATAAAAACTATATAATAAAATTGGGGTACGGTCAAGAGCCCCCCCGGTCAAGAGCCCCTCCGGTCATGAGCCCCCCCGGTCATGAGCCCCCCCTAGGTCATAAGCCGCCCCCCCCGGTCACGAGCCCCCCCTCCCTTTTTTTTTAATCCTTATTTACCTAGTTAAACAAATGAAGAATTACTTAGATAGAAATAACTGAGTGTTGCTAATGTAGTTTGTTGTACTGCACACTTCATGATTGTTTAATGACCTGGCAGGGGGGTTCGGGGTACGGTCAAGAGCCCCCCCGCTGGCAGGGGGGTTCGGGGTACGGTCAAGAGCCCCCCCGGTCACGAGCCCCCCCCCCCCCCCTCCATGTTTTTAATCCTTATTTACCTAGTTAAACAAATGAAGGACTACTTAGATAGAAATAACTGAGAGTTGCTGATGTAGTTTGTTGTATCCGCTGGATTGTTGTACTGCACACTTCATGATCGTTTAGTGACCTGGCAGGGGGGTTCGGGGGGCGGCACGCCCCCCGATATACATATATTTTATGTCTAATCAGTAATGAACTACAAAAGTGTCAATAAGGATTAAATAATATAGGTAAATAAGGATTTAAAAACAGGGGGGCTCGTGAAAGGGGGGCTCATGACCGGGGGGCTTATGACCTAGGGGGGCTCATGACCGGGGGGGCTCATGACCGGGGGGGCTCTTGACCGGGGGGGCTTATGCCTACACCCGGGGGGTTTGGGGGGGCACGCCCCCCGATATACATATATTTTATGTCTATTCAGTAATGAACTACAAAAGTGTCAATAAGGATTAAATATTATAGGTAAATAAGAATTTAAAAACAGGGGGGCTCGTGACCGGGGGGGCTCTTGACCGGGGGGGGGGGGGGGGCTTATGACCTACACCCAATAAAATTAGCGACACCTAGCGGAAGTATTACCACTCTTAAGTATGTAAGTGAGTATATTTGTTGTTTTCATGTTAATTTGTGTATGCAGTAATTAACCTTTTTTTGCGTTAAAATGGTTAAAAGATTCAAGACAAGAAGGCATAACTTTAAAAATAAAGCCACCTCTTCACTTAAGCTAGAATCTAGGTAGTAACTTATATCAATTTGTTTGTTTACAAGATGGCGACGTTGATTGTGGCGCCATCACCGTTAGTATTTGTTAAGAAATTAATTATATATAAATTGATATATTTCCATTATTAGATTTTATTGAACATTACAATTCAACATGAATGCTTTATTCTTACTTAGCAATCGTTTTATTAGAAAAAATGACATTTTTTTACAAAGTTTACTGCCCCTTCAAGTAATCACAAATCAGTAAGCTGGGTATAACGTTTTCTTTTGAACCAAATGCTATATTGCTAACATCAATAGAAAATTAAAAAGTGTCTATATACGTCACTATTAAATTGCCCTTATTTATATGGGACTGATAGTTAATTATCACCTATTTTCTAGGTAGGTGAGGCTTGTTAATAAACTTATCCCATAGAGCAAAATAAGTCTCCGGGTTCTTTAACTCTAGGATTTTGGAGGTGATCAATTGAATTCTATTAAACTGACAAATGAACAAGGAAGTTCTAAATAATTGTAATCAGATTTAAGTTGAAATTATACAAAATTCACAATAAACACAAAACACAAGTTTTAAATAAACTAGGGGTTGAGTAAACTGGGGTACGGTCAAGAGCCCCCCCCCCCCCCCGGTCAAGAGCCTCCCCTCCCTGTTTTTTTAATCCTTATTTACCTAGTTAAACAAATGAAGAACTACTTAGATAGAAATAACTGAGAGTTGCTGCTGTAGTTTGTTGTACTGCACACTTCATGATTGTTTAATGACCTGGCAGGGAGGTTCGGGGGGCGGCACGCCCCCGATATACATATATTTTATGTCCAATCAGTATTGAACTACAAAAGTGTCAATAAGGATTAAATAATATAGGTAAATAAGGATTTAAAAACAGGGGGCTGGCTCGTGACCGGCTTATGACCTACACCCGAGTAAACTAAGGGTTTAAATAAACAAAGGTTTTGAGTAGCCAACTCACGAAAACCTATCGACGGACAAAGTCCGACTGGACTTGGTCCAACCAACCAGTCTTCATGAGACTATCGCTAACTATGAACACGTTAGTTAGGTGTCAACGGTATTTAAAGGGTGGACTGGAGGGTCCAACCTTCCAGTGAGTGAATAAACTTCTGTTAAGGTACTGATAGTACTTTTCAAAGATGTTTTTCTACTCACTGCAGATAGAAATAACACACAATGCATTATTCAAATTTAACACGCTAGTGGTAATGGCTTTCTATACGAATTACATATAGATCGAACAGATTTACTAATAGTTCATTTTAGTGAAACCTGATTTGCTAATAAACATCCCAATTAAAGCATACTGTACACAATGAAAAGTGTACAAGAATAAAAAGGTTATGTCTGATTAAATGATTATCAAATTTTAGAAATTGATAGATTAAGTAAAGATACAAGTTCAGCGTATTAACAATAGAAGATTGTTAAGGGCACCGTTCCCAGATTTTTGAAAAGTTTTTTATTATTGAAGCTACGGTTGTAAAACTTTGTTCACATATGTAAAATGAATTATAAGATGTTTTTATGTCTTGACATTTTTTCGATTCGACCCATAGAAAACGAGTTATTCGAATTTCGAACTGTGTGTAAATTAATAAATGGATACTACAATTTTGTAGGTATTACATTATGGTTTTTTGTATTCGATTCTCCACAAGATTCTGTACAAACTGTGGAAGCGTATTTTTGATTTTTCGAATTGGTTTTCGAATTATTGAAATTTTCAGTGAAAAAAAAAGAGTTTGTAGAAAATTACGGGGAAAATCGAATGCAAAAAATTGCACTGCCGTAGCTTCAAAATTGTAAACGCCTTAGGCTTTTAAATTACAAGATTTTTAGATCTCTGAACTAATAGAAAATACCATTCAAAATTTGATAATCTGACACGCTGCATACGACTCCTGTGAAGGTTTGCGGGTAACTGAGGGGCATACCTTAGTGTGCATTGCTCCCTGTGATTGAATGCATTTCCCCCTGTGATTGACCGCATTTCCCCCTGTGATTGCCGTATTTCCCTTCTTTGATAGACCGCATTTCCCCCTGTGATTGACCGCATTTCCCCCTGTGATTGACCACATTCCCCCCTGTGATTGCCGCATTTCCCCCTGTGATAGACCGCATTTCCCCCTGTGATTGATCGCATTTCACCCTGTAATTGCCGTATTTCCCCCTGTGATTGACCGCATTGCTCTCTGTGATTGCCGCATTTCCCCCTGTGATTGAATGCATTTCCCCCTGTGATTGGATGCATTGCTCCCTGTGATTGGATGCATTGCTCCCTGTAATTGCCGCATTTCCCCCTGTGATTGACCGCATTTTCCCCTGTGATTGAATGCATTTCCACCTGTGATTGACCGCATTTCCCCCTGTGATAGGATGCATTTCCCCCTATGATTGGTATCACTGCCCCTGTGAATTGGATAATTCCTGCCTACCTAACGTGAATTGGATAATTCCTGCCTACCTAACGTGAATTGGATAATTCCTGTCTACCTAACGTGAATTGGATAATTCCTGCCTACCTAACGTGAATTGGATAATTTCCTGCCTACCTAACGTGAATTTGGTTGTACCTGCCTACCAACCTTACCTACTGTAACCCTGTATTTGAGTCCCAGCTTTCCTGTAGGTAAAACTACCAATGCATGAAGTTTGCTAACTTTAGTCTAAACTTCCATCCCTTTTACATCCCATTATATTTTGTTCATGATTTCAATTTATTTCGTTAGTTATATTTTTGACCGAACGACTGACCAAGACTAATTAAATTGACTCTACCTATTTAATTATCCCTTTATTCTTAACTATGCATATTATTTTTGTCTTTTTTTTTTGAGTTTATTTTCATATGATTTAGTTGGCCTTATGCATAGTTTTCTTTTTCGAAATTCTTCTGTTCAGAACATAACTAAAAGTTATGTTTATTATTTAGCTATATTATTTTTTTTAATCAAATCCATTTTTTTATTTACTATCTCCCAATAGTATCTAGTTTTTGTAAAAATTTGATATCTTTTCATTTACGACTAAAATTTCTTGGGTAGGTATAGTAAGATATAAATGCGGTAATTTATTGCCGTGTATTGTTTATATCAAGTTCATACTAATTTCTTTCGTAATAAATTTCTATTTTTTTATGGTAGTTATTACTTGTTTCCCAATTTGTTGAGAAAAGGTGGATGGAAAATGTTTATTCCGCCGAGTTTATTCAAAATTAATTGAATAAATACCTATCGTTGCCACAACATTATGTACAATAACCTCAAGAATGTAAATATAATAGTAGTTTCAAACTCCATGGAGTTAAATACAATTAATTCGGTATATTATTATAAAATAGATAATTTGATAATATATTTAACTAATGATAACAGTATTATATCAACTTATATAAATGCATAAAATATAGTGATTGCATAATTAATCGGAATAGGGCATCGAAAGAATCGTGATTTTTTCAGGAATCGGCATCGAAATCGTACGAACAGAAATACCTACGATTCCTGAATCCTTAGCATCGAGGCGGGCGTCTTCACTCATTTTACCGCAAATCGCGGTAGCATAGATACGATAGTTAGCCATTCAAACCAAACTGTTTGTTTAGGGGTAGACACCAAGGTTCATAGACTATAACAGGTTAAACGAATAGAAATAGTACGAAATGTTACAAAGAGCTGAGTCTACAAATTCTTTTTATGAAAACCTATTCTTTAGATTAAAACCTATGTTACAAATAATTGACATTTTACATTGTTTATTTCTTATTTTATTATTGCAATATTATGTTTGTTCTTATTTTAGGCTTTTAGCTACAGTAATTAAAGCGGATGAAAATGTTGACCAGTGCCCTTTAATCAACGGACAACGACGTGAATAGCAGTTAGCTTTTTGTTCTTTTAACAGTGGAAATAACCATTTCTTTGAAATATTTTTTATACCATTCGATGAATTATTAAATTCTAAATAATTCTAGTTTGACTCACGCCCTAGTTTAATCTACCGTTTGAGAGATATTCAAGAAGGAAGACAGAAAATGTTCCTTCCTTTGCTAATTGTCGTAGTGTATAGCAGTTAGTTTTTGTTGGTTTTGCAGTGATAATAACCATTTCATTAAAATATTTTTTATACCATTCGATAGGTTATTAAATTCTAAAGAATGCTATTCTGACTCACGCGCAAGTTTAATCTACCGTTTAGGAGATATTCAAGAAGGAAGACAGAAAATGTTGTCTTCTCAATGGCAATTTTTCCCCATTCGTTTAACCTGTTATAGTCTATGAACCTTGGTAGACACTGTACGATAATAATGACAGTTCAACTGGTAGAAAAACAATTTAGAAATTAAAGCGTGCGTCTTGACACACAAAGTTAAATACCTAATTATCAACAAGAGGTTGTCAATATACACCTACATTATTAACATTGTTTCTAAGGTTTCAGAAGCTACTCTTTACGTTAGAGTAATCTTAATTTGGATTAGTTAAATCCGTTAGTTTATGAGCTAATAGCAGTGCGAGAAGACAAAAAAATAATTTGATGAGTAAGGACACTCTAAATCGAACGTCTTTTCGCACTTCATATAATATGAATATTAATTTAATATTTTCCAATGATATCAATATACTAAATAGGCAATATTTTTACGATGGCATAACCCAAAATCATATCAGTCCATTAGTTTCACACTAACGTATTTACGGACCTATTTTCACACTAACAAAAAAGTGAATTTTTTTTATTAATAACGTGATTCGTACTTTATAGAAAAGAACTTCAACTATTTTTTGATGTTCGAGTAAAATTTACAGTAAATACTAAATAGACCTATAACTTTTTCCGTAATAGGATAATTGCAAACTATGCGCGATTTACCTCTTCACGTGGCACAATATTGAAGCAATGCATTCAAAGGTGTTTCTTGTTCAAACACATGACACTCTATCCAAGTGTTGTACAAGCTGATTTTTAACATCTGTTCTGAAGGTGTAGAAGCTGCTCTTTACTTTGTTAAGTTAATTTAAGTCTCTTAGCTTCCAAGTTAATAGAGGTGAGTAAAGATGCAAACGAATTTCCGATGCATAAGGCCGAGCGCCTCGACGCTAATAATTAATTTTTTAATACATTTAATAATTATATGAAGAATCGGCATCTTAATTTGCCTTTTTCCAAGAATCGGAATCGGCCAAAAATTTGGAATCGTCCCATCACTAAAAAAATACATTACCAACTATATTTCATATATACTCCAATGTGACGATAACCACCGCTTTCCCCATCTAAAATAAATTAATTCTTTATTATTTTTCAAATCTCAGTGAGAAGTAACTGATATATAAGTTCCAGCAGAATTTCAAGAGAAGGGCGTGGCAGAGAGGATAACGTACTGGACTTCAGCGAAGAGGACCCGAGTTCAAGACCCAGCGAAGAAGAGGATCATTTATTTTCATGAATATTTTTTAAATTATACAGAAATTATTTGTATATTTTTCTTAATGATATAGTGTAAAATTAGATTTTTCCATTTATTTTAAATGATCTTTTTGTTACATTTTCTCTATATATTTCATGCGTAATTTTCAGTGATAGATGCTTGCAGTTCAGAAATGAACATAAAATTGTAATTTCAATTCACTTGAAATCTTAAGGACGAAAATCCAATAAATTTCTGATGATTTTCACCCTAAAGAACATATAATTTGAAATATTCCAAAATTGCTTATCCGTATTAATTTCATGTATTAATTTTTCATTTTTTCCTGCAGATAATAGATTTAATTCAATAGTTACTGTGACGTCACTCTGAGCTGATTGACTCTATCTATGATTAGTCAGCTAAAGCAGTGTGTACCCACTGAGCTGAACTATCTTCCTTTGCTATCATCTGTGCTGATAGCACACTAATCATATTAGTAACAACTCTATCTGTGATTAGTCAGCTAAAGCAGTGTGTACCCACAGAGTTGAACTATCTTCTTTTGCTATCATCTGTGCAGATAGCTCACTAATCATATTAGTAACAACTATATCTGTGATTAGTCAGCTAAAGCAGTGTGTACCCACAGAGTTGAACTATCTTCCTTTGCTATCATCTGTGCAGATAGCACACTAATCATATTAGTAACAACTATATCTGTGATTAGTCAGCTAAAGCAGTGTGTACCCACAGAGTTGATTAATTAAGAATGTGGGTATTTAAAGATAGCCGTGGCCCACCAAGACATGCTGAAATTATAAGAACATATATGTCGACTTGAAAGTTAATGTGAATTTGTTGAAACCTGTTCACTGCGTCAGTGTTCAATATACAAGAGTTTTATAAATTATTATTGCAAAATGTATTCTCATAATCTCATTCAATCCCTACAACTGTTCAATTTTTCTTAGTTCAATGTAACGAAAATCTTTTCAAATTTACCCATTTTATGGGTAAATTTAATTACCCAAGTAATTAGTACTTCAGCAGTGGGAGTAGAGATTTGGACAGAGGTGGAGGCGGTAGCTGAAAAAGTAAGAAGAGGTGGAGGCGGTGGCTGAAAAAGTAAGAAGAGGTGGAGGCGGTGGCTGAAAAAGTAAGAAGAGGTGGAGGCGGTGGCTGAAAAAGTAAGAAGAGGTGGAGGCGGTGGCTGAAAAAGTAAGAAGAGGTGGAGGCGGTGGCTGAAAAAGTAAGAAGAGCTGGTCATAATAGCTAGAATGGAGTAAGTTAGGAACAATGATATCTGTAATCTTTCTAATCTAAAATTTCGTAATTGAAATTAATGAAATGAATCAGTAGGTATCAATTTGAACTGTCAATTACCGGGCTGCAATTAACATGTGCTGTATTCGAAATTAATTGTATGAAGTTATAAATATTAAAAATAAGACCCAGTAGAAATATGAATTGTTATTGTTTGAGAATTACGAGTTGATGCGTACCTCTATTCCTAGCTAGTCTTGTCAGCAATGACGTGTTTGTCGTGACGCTGTCAAGAGAATCTGTGGAAGAAGAATTTATTTGAATTGCATTTTTCATTCGGAAAAACACAAAAAATCGAATAAAACATTTTCTTGTATTTAGATGCCATAGCTTCGGATTTTAATTGTACGTTGCAGATTTCGTAGTCGAAGTTCTTTCCCCTCGGGGAGGATTATAGATGTTTATTTGATCTAAATCAAAGTTTATTAAAATCTACAATTAATTTCTTTACTAATCATTTTTTACTCAAAGTAAATAAAGAAAAGACTACTCGAAAAGTTTAGTCAGAGTTTCTTAATTATAGTCCAGTTTCGTTTTCGCTTTACTGATTTACTCTAAACATCCTTTCCCCAACCTGACCTAGTAATAAAGAAAATGAATAACATTGCCTTATTCCATGAGAGATTACATGGTTGGAGACCCGATAGCAACAATAAAATAGGATGAGATTATCATTATTATTGCAGTATTTCCCAACACTTTCAAATTCTGTTGAATTCCTACAACAATAACATAAGTAACGATACCCCTATTGTTTGTACACTATCAGAGTGAATGATTTCCGTCATTTAAATACAATTTCTACAATATAGAACTAGTTAGAAATGTACTGTTATAAATGGAGAAAAACAAGATATTAGCAGCGTCACGATTGAGCGCTGATAAAAGCAAAATACAGAAACAGACCTTCTTGAATAAGCTCCAACCAATTGTTCCAGCCCCAAGCCAAAAAAACAATAGAAATACAGCAAACTGCAACCACTTCAAACAGAAAAGACCGCAACATCAGTTGTCAGAAAAAAAGTCAATCACCTACTTTGACTGACAAAATAAAACTCAGAAGGATTGACAAACCTTGTGAAGAAATACTTTGAACGGTGTCGGTAAAACTGCCAGTCACTTGATGGGAGTTTATGTATTTTTTTGACTTTTAAGAAATATTATTAAGTTATAAACACATTTTAATTAAGTTATAAAAAACGGCGTTACGGAAATTCATTTTTACAGTAATTACTATATAAATATTGGATTACTCAATATGTTCAAATTAAAATAATATTTCAACAAAGCTACTTTATTAAACACACAGTTATTCAAACTTCAGTACACATAAGGAAGTTATAATTACCATTTCAACTTATTTGCTATGTCACGTATATTTTAAAATCATGTTTAGTTACGTATATAGACACTTTTTAATTTTCTATTGATGTTAGCAATATAGCCTTTGGTTCAAAAGGAAACGTTATACCCAGCTTACTGATTTGTGATTACTCAACTAGTTGGGTTATGACTTTTGACAATATGCGTTTACAATCATAAATCTTGAAAATATTATAGAAGGATTAAATTAAACACTATTGGATCGTTCTAAATCAAAGCTATATAGTCTTCGATACTATTTTCATTTCGTATTATCTAAGATATTCTTTAGATCTATGCCCCCCCCCCTGTTTTTTAATCCTTATTTACCTAGTTAAACAAATGAAGAACTACTTAGATAGAAATAACTGAGAGTTGCTAATGTAGTTTGTTGTATCCGCTAGTTTGTTGTACTGCACACTTCATGATTGTTTAATGACCTGGCAGGAGGGGGTATATAAATATGGGGAATGGTCAAGAGCCCCCCCCCCCCCCCCTCCCTGTTTTTATCCTTATATACCTAGTTAAACAAATGAAGAACTACTTAGATAGAAATAACTGAGAGCTGCTAATGTAGTTTGTTGTATCCGCTAGTTTGTTGTACTGCACACTTCATGATTGTTTAATGACCTGTCAGGGGGGCTATATATTTTATGTCTAATCAGTAATGAAATACGAAAGTGTCAATAAGGATTAAATAATATAGGTAAAGAGGATTTAAAAACAGGGAGGCTCTTGACCGGGGGGGCTTATGACCGGGGGGGGGGGGGGGCTTATGACCTACACCCTATAAATATATACATATATTTATGTTCAATCAGTAATGAACTACAAAAGTGTCAATAAGGATTAAATAATATAGGTAAGTAAGGATTAAAAACAGGGGGGGGGGGGGCTCATGACCCACACTTATATCATTTAAGGGGTACGGAAGAGAAAAAATCAAGTATAATTTACTAGATTCTTATGGAAGAAATTGATTATTTTTAATTTCTCTACATACTTCAGTCTCTACTTGCTGCACTGTGATTGGTTAGGCGAACTGTGTCGTCACTATTTTTAGTAGATTTTATTTGCCTCACAACTCTGCAGTTCTAGCTGTAACTTGCCTCAGACTTCATTAAGCTCCTAACCATCACCGCGAACACATCCTCTGAACTCTCACTCCCGCTACGGCTGTCTGCCGCACTGTAAAGATTTGGCGAGTAGCTTTATTAGTTTCTCCACTGAGGGTCTGAAAACTATTTAAATAAGGAACCAGAACAAAACCCGCTTCCATAAAATAAATAGAGAATAAACAAAATTAAATGAAATAAAATTTATAAATAGTCACACACACGCGCAAGACGTTCAGACATTTATTTTTCACCTCTTCCGAGTGTAGCCGACACACACCTCGGCACAACTATTTCTAATTTATATATCCTATTTCCAAATCTCGTACCTGAATTCCATTCCCTATTTTTATCTCCTATTTTCATTCATTCCATTTCTAGTAGCTTGTTGCTCTGACATTTTAGGTAAGCAAATTGAACATTTAATTAAGCAATGGTATCCTCTCAAAATCTGAATTCCATAGTAATAACAAAAATTGAAGTCTATAACATAATTTCTAATGTTAGTATAGTTTTCAAATACATCATACCTTTAAAGCTAACAAATTTAATTTATTAGCCATGGCTGGTTAACAGATATTCACAGACTTATATCTTCAAAGTTATTAGTTTTCTTACCTTTTCTCACTGGTGAGGAGTGACAGGGTGACATCATGGGCAGAAACTTCAGGGCAGCCCACATTCATTCAAGAACAACTTTCCAACACACACACTCGCACTACCAAAATCATTCATTCAACACAATCTAACAAACAAACACACAGGTACACTCTCACTCCCAAAACCATTCACACCTTTCCCACTAATGACATCTTGAAATGATCATCCAGCAGATATCTACCGAGAGTGATAGTAAGAGCAACAGCAGTTGTGGATACGTTGCAGAACCTCCAACATACCCACTAGGTTCCAGTGTATCCCGTCAGGACGACCTTCACTTAACTGTTGCTCATAACACGACTGACAAAAATTTTTCCGAGAAAAAAAGATGTCAGTCGTGTCAATCACTATCACTCTCGGTACACATCTCCAGCCCCGGATACAGTGAACTAAATCCTTCCAGAGACTCAGGTGCCCAAGATACCCCTTTCTGGGTACAGGGGGTAAAATGAGCACCATAAGCTTTCTGGTATGGGCATGGATCATTTGTAGTAGAGTTCATCTGGTAAATCAACTCACCACTACAAATGACCCTAGATGACGCCTTTAAGATATCATTAGTGCCAATCATTAGAATGCAGTTGGCAGAAATTCAATTGCACCACACGGACTCTGCCCACTCCATCGTAGAAAGGCCACTATGACAAGATGGTCTACAATCCCCACTCCCCCACACAGTCGTAGCTGAAAAAAACATTACAATTAGAAAAGAACATTGAAGAAGAGTATAAGAATGAAGGGAAAATAGTGATATAGCTATATATTTTATCAATAACTATATCTTAATACTAATGTCATTCATGAATAACGGTAAAATAAATTAATTTATTTACCTCTCGCCCCGGCTGCCCCGTGCAATCGTACCAACATGCTGTCACCGAGAAGTTGGTAGTGTGTTCCCTCATCTTCCAAATAAAGCCTTGGATACTGAAATGAAGATTATTCGTACAAATTAAAATGTGATCACAAGATATTCCTCGTTAAGAAATTTCATTATCAGCTTACCTCTACAGGAGGAGGTGCAGGACGACGGCGGCGGCGATGACGACGAGTCAAATTTTCAATTTGCAAACTCATTTTAATAATATAATACAATTTTATCTGAAAAAAGTTAAACCAATCTATTATAATCTGATTTTTAAAGTGACCTCTGTTAAAAGGGCATCTTTTAAGATTATCAATTTATGACAGTGATATGTCCCAGTAATAGGCCCTTCTCAAATTTGTACATAGGAGAGTTTATCAAAATGAGATTTCTTCTCCATCAGCAACATCTGCAAAAATAAAAAAAACATATTAGAAAACTAAACATATATGGTCACCTTCAGAGAATACACTACTAAGGAAAAAGATCCAATATACAAACCCCTCTATCCAAGTCATTGTGGAACACCTAATAAGATAGACCTTATGGCACACCACTAATAGAATTCAGCAGGTGTTAGCTGCCATCACAACTCTGAAACAGTTCCATACTGCTCTGTAACATGCAAATATAATGAGAAACTCAATCAACATATGGAAGAGTCATTCATTAGATTAGGCATAAGAAAAATGAAATGGCTTATTGATAAATTCAAACTATATCACCATTAAAGAACACATAAAAAGTTATTACCTTCTTACATCATCACTTTGAAGCCTCTGCTAGTAATGTCATCACTGCCTCTAGTAGATTTGCTCGATGCCATTTGAAAAAAAAAAAGATACAGATTATTCAGCTGGTTTTCGGAATGAAATCAGGTGGTGTTAGTGAGATAAGTTAACATTATTTCTAGATATATAGTACTCATATTAGTGTAAATGTTTATACAGCTAGCTAGCTATAATATTTTCTTCATACATTTTCTGACAAGCTAATGAACACAACACCTTAACTATTTCAATGAGTTCACCTTTTGAGAAAATTATGTGATCAGGGTCCTTTTCAGTGGGAGTTTATGAATGGCCCTTGGACCCATCCTCAGGATACGAGCTCCAACCGTGTTCCAATCTCTCTTGTGGATGGTCACAACTGAAAACATACAAAAAGTATGTAAAGTCTGTGAATGTACATAGACTAGGGATGGGACGATACCGAAATATTTGCCGAGACCCCGATACAGATACCTTACTATTTTTTCACTTACGAGCATTGAAAAATTATGTTTATACTGCAACCCTAACTAGATGATAATAGAGTACATCTATGTCACCCCACAGTAAGATGATGTTGTAGCTACTTACTTGTTCATGGACATCTGAAGCAGAAATGACTGTCTTTTTGCCGAGGCTAGGTATTTCACGTAAGGGAAATTTCCGCTCTGGGCCTGCAAATACCACACTCATGCATTTTTTTCAAAATTTAGTAGACATGAAGAAGCTTAGAAAAAAAATCAAATCAAATCAAAAAGAAATGAGTTTCAGGAGCGAAAGGGTTAAATAAAGCGTTCTCCAACACTTCTAAAAATGAAGAAAGTATTCTACATTTTTAGGATATTATCGATTGAGGTATTAATTGCCGCCAAAAGTAATACCGATTTAGAATTGTGACAAGTCAATTACACCTGAAAAAACTTGGGGTTTCCAGTTCAGCATAGTTATCCACTAATAAAGTTAGTACAATATTAATGTTTAACATGTGGTACCCATTTCAAACCGTTTTTGATAGGTAGTATCAGGTGAGAGGGTTACTGTTCTCACCTCCTAAATCTACCCCGAGCAGCCATTGCTCGGCGAACAAAAAAATATCCAGGCAGAAATACCTTGAAACTCGGGGGGAGAAAAAAAAAGAGAAGATTATTGTCTAAGAAATACAAAGTATATAGAACAAATTCGAAAAAATATATATCCAAAGGATATTCCATTGCACAGAGAACAGTCTAATTTTTTTTAAAGATTTTTTGGATTTTTTTTAAACTTAAAATTACATATTTCAATATATATCAAAATAATTCAAAAAGAAACATCATTACATAGCCAAAAACTGAACAAATAATATAAATAAATACATTTATATGATATCAAATGATATTTGCAAAATAACATAAATACTTCGCGCCGAAATTGACTAATTGCACACACAAAAAAAATTAATATGCAAACACAGGCCTCTGCGACAATTCACACTATCAGCCCAGAAACCCTTTGGACGCGTGTACAAAGGAATTTTTTGTTCTATATAATGAATTTAAATTTAAACTATTCGAATCTACCTTCAGCTTGTCGAGCGAAACCTAATTGCAAAGCAACCTCCTCCAATTGAGGGGCTGGGGCTACATTTATTTTATCAAAAGCAGGAATTTGAGCTCCACGAGAATGCACTCTAATTACGTTTAATTTACCTATAGTCTCCGCGTCATTTCCCTTCTTCACCTTTGAGCTATAATAGCCACTAATGACCCAATTCACTTCAGCAGCTTCATTAATTAATGTAACATAGTCTTTGACTCTTTGTTTGAATGCTAATAATTGAGCAGCTGGGATATCTTTTTGCATCAAGAATTCATCAGTAGCTATTAGTTTGGCAAAGGAGAAGCTCATGTGAGAGGCGTTAAGAACTGTATTTTCGTTACTAGTGATTTTAATGGAAGCAGTTCTAAGGTTACGTTCAGATCTAATTGAAGCACAAGGGGAATCTTCATCTACAACATGTGATTCACAGCACAAAAAACTACCACAGGATTTACTTAAATTTATTTGCTTTACTGTGATAGTAGCTACTTCTACACAAAAACCTATACTTGACATCAAACTATTTGAATCTAATGTAATGGGAGCATATTTATCATAAGTCATTTGGTTTCTATCAAGGTTAATTAGGGGATGAATGGTATTTATTATAAAATTACCATACATTGAGGAATCTGAGTTAGGCTCATAAATTGCAACTCTAGACCCTAACCACTCTACTCTACTTAACTTGAAAATCCGGCTAGTGTTGGCTGCCGTTTTCGACAAAATATACAAAATTACGTTAGTCCTTACTTCTCAACATGATCATTCTATGATAACAAACATCACTAAGATATTTTTACCAGCACTCTGATGGAGAACTTTTAAGGGAACAGACTTGCCAGATACAAACACCCTAATCTTAACTATCTCTGCAATTAAATAATTTTCATCCCCTGAATAACCTCCAGCTACTGCAAAATCTGGACAATTAACATATTCTGACGCAGTAAGTAAGTCATTAATACTCTGCAATTCACCTGAATTCATGTAGTGAGCAATAACACTCTCCATCTTAGCTAAGATACAGAAAGTAGCTGAAAAAACAAACTGAAAATGGACACAACAGTTGAATTATTTAATTGGACTAATTAATACATAGAACATTTAAATCAATACATATCAAGATATATTATTCATATCAAAATATTCCATGAATTCATAGTGTAAATATTCCAATTCACACAAATATTATTTCTACAAGTGAAATCTGAGTAAATGAAAGAATATAATTGTAAAGTTCAGATGTCCCAAACTATCTATGGCAATAACTAATTTAATGAGAATATAGGAATAAATCTTACTAATTTCATAGGAAATAGGTTCAATATACCATCCATGCTCTCATTGCCTCTCAATTTTGCTATCAATACAAATTACCTATGGCACTAACTAATTCAATTTATGTATAAGAAAATAGTCTACACAAATGAAAGAATGAGCAAAATACCTGCCATATTTTTTATGCACAATGAATCTTCAGTTATATAATATTTTAGGCAATTTCTTCCCAAGATGGCCCAAGTTTCTTAAAATAATCTCCAATAAACACATGCAAACATAGGAATTAATTAGAAAATAGTCGCCGGGTAATTCAGGAAACTTATATCAATGCCTCGGTAGTCTCCGTGTAAACTTCATGCATCTTTCGCAGACTGGCGACCAAGTCTTATTTAATTAGTATGTGCCCATGTTATTTCATAAGAGGAAATTTTTCTCAATAATAGCCAAGTTTCCTAAAATAATCTCCAATAATCACATGCAAACATAGGAATTAATTAAAAAATAGTCGCCGGGTAATTCAGGAAACTTATATCAATGCCTCGGTAGTCTCCGTATAAACTTCATGCATCTTTTGCAAACTGGTGACCAAGTCCAATTATCTATGGCACAAACTAATTCAATTTAAGTATGAGAAAATAGTCTATAAAAATGATAAAATAAGCAAAATATCTGTCATATTTAACAAACTGGGCCCACAAAGGAAAAGTCACTTAAAAACTTTGCAAATACCACATAGTTTCTTCTATTAAATTATATGGCAACAATTTTCTAATCAATTTCTATGTTTATATGTTATTATTGGAGATTATATACATTTTTTGTATATAAAAAAAATTAAACAACAAGTCACTTATTGTGTCTGCTTTGCAGACTGGCACAGACGCAGGATTATTTTCTACAGAAATCGGGATATGGGCACAGCAAATATGAAATAGCCAGTCTGCAGAATATAGAAGATATTTTGTATTCTCTCCTGAACAATTTTGAATTAATTCCTATATTTACATTAATTTAGCTACAAATAGAATAAAAGATCTCTACAAACACTTTAACAATTTATGCAGACTGATGAAATAACATGGGGACATACAAATTAAATAGAACTTGGGAGTCTGTCTGCGAAAGATTCATGAAGTTTACACGGAGACTATCGAGGCATTGATATAAGTTTCCTGAAATCTGATGACAATTTTCTTATCAATTCCTATGTTTATAGGTTATTATTAGAGATTATTAAAAAAAATTGCAATTTTAAGAGAAAATACATCAAATATTAAATAACTGGTGCCCTATTGTGCATGCTTTGCAGACTGGCACAGACGTAGGATTATTTTCTTACAGAAATTGGGATATGGGCGCAACAAATATGAAATAGCCAGTCTGCAGAATATGGGAGATATTTTGTATTCTCTCCTGAACAATTTTGAATTAATTCCTATATTTATATTTATTTTTGCTACGAACAGAATAAGAGATCTCTACAAACACTTTAAGAGTTAAATCCATGTTTCAAAGTGTGGACAAAGTCGCCAGTATATTGGCGACTTATGAGGGGTTAAATAAGTTGAAAAACATGTAAATAAAGAGTAAATTAATCCCAAAATAGTCTCAAAGAGTTACACTTGCATCAGACATGAAGCATAAAGATGTTTTCAAGTGTAAAATCTTCACTAGGAAGTCAAATCTCTACTTTAGAGTACCTTAAATGTGGCAATCTGGATCCATTTTCTCACTAAACTGGCAACTTTCCTGCCACACTTTGAAACATGGAACAGTTTATGCAGACTGGTAATTTTTCAAATAATAAATAGCTACCTAGCTAAGTACAGGATAGTACTCCCTCCATGTTAAATTAAAAATTGAGAGAGAAACGAATAGAGTTATTGCCATATGCAGAAAAGTGATGCAATGTGTTGGCAAAGGTAATGGCGGACACGAAATGGAGAATTTCTACCTAGGTAGGTTCAGAACTTTAGGAGAACTGGATATAATGTCTTTGGAAGCACTAAATGTACAGACAATTAAGCCATAAAAGAAAAAAAGAAACTAAATTATACTCATGGATCTTTAATAATAGGTACTATTATAAAATATTCAATGCAATAACAATTACTAAGCAACTTTACCACTTACCTACAAGCTTAACGTCAGAAGCAGAATGAGCAATATAGCAACATCGATTGATACGTTCTATGAATTGATATGGCAAATTGGCTGTTGAATAATATTTGATAAATTTGAGTATTTATAATGATTTTTGCTCATTAAGTGAATTTGAATATAAGATTAGTATTGACTGTAAATAAAAAGCCAACTTTTATTTGGTCTTTGCTTTTAAATAGGTATCAAAATTGCAATAAATAGTTAGACTAGTAATTAAAATTCATAGACATATATTAGATAAAAACAGCTACTTTATATGTCTAATTTTTATGACGATCTCGACTCATACAAACTGCTTATTTTCACTACTATAGTTATAAATACAGCACAATTTAAATCATATTATTTCTGTCTGTGTTTCAAATCAATGATTTTAACAATTATTGAATCGAATAAAATATAAATGAAATTGAATACCTAGCATATTGAGCTTTCCAATGGACCATGTATTTCATCATAGAGTTAGAGTTAACAATATGAGAAAAATCTTGTGGTACTCAAATGCCATCGCTTTTGTTAATGCAGTATCAAGACAAAGCATATAGCTTTATCCTCCTAGTCTGCAATGAATTTGAAATTCAACAACTATAAAAAGAAAACTAATGTTTGTAACCGTTTTCGGCATAAGATGACACATGACAAAGAGAGAATTGCTTTAATTTAATAATTGAGAGCAATGAGAGAATCCATTGACCAAATGAAGACAATTTAATTATGATATTTAATAAATAGCCTGGCAAAAATGTCGTTATAAATTATGTTATACACAGAAAATATAAGGATAATAATAAAATGCACAAATGATCACAGTTTTTTTGAGAAATAATGAATGGTGCAGTTCTTGCCAAGTTGAACCACTGCCCTCCACTGCTTTTATATGATGGAATTGCTTCTGAAATATAACTTCATTTGAAAATTAACTTCAAATGTACAATATACCATTTGAAAAATATGAATCAGCTATAAAAAAATTATATTACCTGGTTTATTCTTGATATTGCAGACATATATGTTCTTTGGCGGCGGCTGAGATCAGTCAGAAGTGAGGAACAGCAAAATTCAACTGAAGATAGTGAGCTCAGCCTGTAAAATTTGAAAAGAAATTATAGTTTTGAAGCAACATGTTTTATAAATACTTGAATCATTTAATATTGTACATGTAATTACCTTAAGATGGACATCCAACTTGGCAGTAGGAGCAGGAGACGAGAAGCAATGGGCGGGCAACTGAAGTTAGGAAGCTACAACCCTCAAGAATACAATGAATGGAACCAAAGGAATGTACAAAAATATTGACCACAAATACAACTAATTGATTTTCGCAACACCTCAAAACTAACCATTGAAATACACTAAATAGCAAGGTACAAACTATTTACCAAATTCTAATCAACTAAATAGACTAACAAGACAAAAAACATAAAATTTACATATAATAATAGCAAGATTGCAACTATTTTATTGACCACAAATACAACTAATTGATTTTCGCAACACCTCAAAACTAACCATTGAAATACACTAAATAGCAAGGTACAAACTATTTACCAAATTCTAATCAACTAAATAGACTAACAAGACAAAAAACATAAAATTTACATATAATAATAGCAAGATTGCAACTATTTTATTGACCACAAATACAACTAATTGATTTTCGCAACACCTCAAAACTAACCATTGAAATACACTAAATAGCAAGGTACAAACTATTTACCAAATTCAAATCAACTAAATAGACTAACAAGACAAAAAACATAAAATTTACATATAATAATAGCAAGATTGCAACTATTTTATTGACCACAAATACAACTAATTGATTTTCGCAACACCTCAAAACTAACCATTGAAGTACACTAAATAGCAAGGAACAAACTATTTGCCAAATTCAAATCAACTAAATAGACTAACAAGACAAAAAACATAAAATTTACATATAATAAAAGCAAGATTGCAACTATTTTATTGACCACAAATACAACTAATTGATTTTCGCAACACCTCAAAACTAACCATTGAAGTACACTAAATAGCAAGGAACAAACTATTTACCAAATTCAAATGAACTAAAAAGACTAACAAGACAAAAAAACATAAAATTTACATAAAATAGAAGCAAGATTACAACAATTTTATTTCCAACCAAAGTATGCTGGGAAATCCATCTCCTATCGTTGTTCTTGTTGTTGGTGTCCGAGACAAACGTTCATTAGCAGATTACATCTAGCATCTAGGCTCACTGCAGCGACCTCATCAATTCCAAGTTGAACAGCTTCATACCAATATGGTTTCCTGTTAAATTGCCCATTAAAATTTAAACAGGTAGTTGTCCACCTTGTGTACAAATTTGTGCGTACCCTTTCGTTTTCTGTCGGGTCGGTTGGGAATCGGCAGGCATAAGCAGCCAACAGCCATGGCCGAATATGAAGAGTTGAAGGGTCACCGACAGAACTGTTGAAGTATGACATGTCTTCTCTCAAGTTTAGGCCTTCTCTTATGACAATCTTGGTTGGGAAACAGGCCCTTACCATCAAATACACGAAGCCAACATTATCTGAAGGGATCTGGCAGTGAAAACCTTTGTACCGTTGCTGTGATGGCCTCAGAACAGGTGGACGTGGTGGGTCATCAATGACGTCTAGGCTTTGCATTCGCCGATGAATTACTACGACAATGGGAACTTTCCTGTTGAGCAACTTCCCGATGGCTGCCAAAGTGGCCTCAAATGGTCCAACGAAAACGATATGGTCCAAGTTCCTGACTCGACTTATCAACACCATCAGCATCTCTCTCTAGATCTTCTGACCTGCAATCATGGTTGCAACTCTGCTCAAAGTGTCACCCATCGTCCGATGTACGGTTTGACACACATAGTATCTTAGAAGCCATTGCTCACGTCTTCCAAGAGCTCCATATCTACGCCCCGTTACCCCAGGAGACTTTCTGCGCCTCAAAACTGCCAGTGGCCATTCAGCAGGAACTGGATTACCAACTGTATAAGTGGCATCAGTCGGAATCAACCTAACATGCATCAATACTATTTGATCCTGTGCACCATTTTCTTGCTCTGGTGGTGGCAATCTGACAATGACACACCTCTGACCTTGACTGAAGAGAGGCATATTTCTTGTACCATGATTGTTGTTAAAAGTCAATTGCATCACTGCATTCATAAAGAGATACAAATCTCCTGTTAGTGTTCGACAGGTTAAAGACGTTATCAAATCTTTGAAAGATAAAAAGTCAGATAAGGATGACTTCTCTGTTGAAGCAGTTAAATATGTTGCTGATATTATTTCTCCTATTTTATGCAGCATTGTAAATGAATGTTTTGTTGAGGGATACTTTCCAGATCTTCTCAAGATAGCTCGTGTAGTACCTATTTATAAAGGTGGTGATGAAACTCTTGCTGGTAACTATAGGCCTATTTCCATTCTGCCGGTTGTAAGTAAGATTTTTGAGAAACTTGTTAGTAAACAAATGATTATGTATATGAACAAAAATAAAATCCTGTCAGACCGGCAGTATGGTTTTAGAAGTGGTAGAGGTTCATCTGATGCTTTCGTAGATTTGTCTGGTTTTTTGCATGATGAAATTGATAGGAATAATTATGTGTTTTCTCTTTTTCTTGATTTTAGGAAGGCTTTTGATGTTGTGAACCACGAAATTCTGTTAGGTAATTTGTTGCATTATGGTTTCCGTGGTATTTGTAATGATTTTTTCAGAAGTTATTTAACAGGCAGAAGACAATTCGTGAGAGTAAATGGTGTATCGTCTTCACAATTGCCTATAACTCATGGTGTCCCACAAGGCTCGATTTTGGGTCCGTTACTGTTTTTGATATTTATTAATGACATATGTAACTCCACAGGTAACTTTAAGCTAATAATGTATGCAGATGATAGCACTCTCAGTTTACCTTTTCCTAGTAAAAATATTGACCATGCTTGTGCTTTGATTAATTTACAGTTGGAGAATCTTTCGATTTGGTTAAGGTCGAGTAAGCTGGCAATTAATGTAAATAAAACCAATTACATGATTTTCTCATACCGAAACAAGATAACACTGAGAGACATTAAAATTGATAATTGTGTATTGGAGCAGGTAGATTGTGTTAGGTTTCTTGGTGTGTTAGTAGATAGTAATTTGACTTTTTCATCTCATGTTAATCATGTTATATCAAAGATATCGAAAACTACCGGTATTATGTTTAAATTGAGGAATGTATTATCGAAGGACTCTCTGTTAAGTATTTATTATGCATTGGTGTACCCCTACATAACTTACGGAATTGAATTGTTTGGTTGTGTCTCTCAGGATTTGATTAATAAAATCCTGGTCTCGCAGAAGAGAGCCGTTCGGATTGTATATGGACTTAACTATAATGATCATATTAATGAATGCTTCTTCCATGGTAGAATTCTTAAATTTCCTGATGTGCGCAGTTACTGTTTTAATGTTGTTATGTACAAGACTGTAAAACTAAATATGTATGAAACTTTTAACTCGAATATCAATCTTAGATCATCTATAAATAGTCACAATACAAGATTTGTAGGAATGTTTTCTATCCCATTCTATAGAAAGGCAAAATCTCAGAATTCGTTTATGTACATCACCTTGAAATGCTGGAATGAACTGGATATCAATATTAAAAGCTCAAGTAATATAATTTGTTTTAAAAAATTAATAAAATCTAACTTGTTAGTTTCCTATTCAACAGAGTAATATATTTTCAAATGCATTAATTTATATATATAATATATATATATGTAAATATACATTTTTTATCTTTAGGTAGGTCCTTTTACCCATGAAGCGAAAGCTTATTTGGGTCTCAATTGCCCTGCATTAATTTGGTACTATTGTTTTGCTACATTGTAACTTGCTGAAGTTGCCCGACTTCAGTACTAAATTTTGTAAGGGTAATTTTGTGTTTAAATAAATAAATAAATAAATTCTCTCTTTCAGCAAGCTTATAATTGAGTTCATTGACCACATCTGGTGAAGCAGGAATCCAATTAGCGGCACCTCTTAGGCAAACTTCATCTAGAGACCTAGACAACTTGTACTCAACACCTGGGCGGTTGAGCATTTGCTGTAAATACTGAGTCTCAGACTCTTCAGCTTTGGTGCCAACAATTCTCAGATGGGTTGACTCAACTTGGTCCCATGAGGCAACTGCTTGTGGGCGACACCTTTCTCTGAAAATCTGTTTGGCCTCAAACACCTGATCGTTGTGAATTCGAGGTGTTCTCATTATTGTGATCAATCTTTGTAGATCCTCGTCTCCACCACTTCTCACTAGATGCTTTAAGCAATATACATCAACAGATGTGAGAAGAGTATTGGACAGCCAAACATGGGTTCCATTGATAGGAGAAAGCTGCCTGTGGTCCCCTGTTGCAAAGAAGATGACTCCGCCAAATGGTCTGTCGTCTGATTTTATGAATCTGAAGATCAGATCAATGGTTGAGAGCATCTCAGAAGAGATGAGTCCAATTTCCTCGAAGAACAATACTCTCAATCTCTTCAGGAAAGCCAATCTGTGAGGAGACAATGCTAGTTTCCTGAGAGCAACATCAACTATACCTTCAACATTCGATGCGCTATGATCAACCGGCAAGCAAAACACGAGATGCAAATGGTAGCCACCGATGGCTCTGGCTCTTTCAGCAGTTAGACTGATGACCATGCATTTGATTTGTTGAGACACGCAATAAGCAACAGCGTTCAGCATTATGTGAGTCTTTCCGCTTCCTGGAGGACCTACCAACCACTGTGACCGAGTGAAGCACACATGAGGATCAGCCAACCTGTTGATGGCTCTAACAAGAAATTGGAGCACTTTTCTTTGTTCTTCAAGAGACTCTCTACTTTGGTTCGCGTGCATCTCTACACGAGGAACATATCCCAGCGCCTCGCCATCAACAACTGCTTGGCGACCTGGAAAACCAGGAAGTTGCATACTCACCAAGGTATCCAAAAGCTTTCGGAGACACTCTCGTTCCAGAGTATCAAGTTTGGCTGTTGCTTCATCCTGTATGGCAATTTCTGTGATGAGAGGCATGGTTTCTTCAAAACTGGTAAATTCGTGTAAAATCGGCGGAATATGTGGATTGCAGATTTCAAGTAACTCTCCAACTTCCTCTGTCTTATTTGGAGGTGTACTAGTTCTTCCACAACATACCTTCTGCTGAGAGCAAGGAATTCGGCGTTTGTTGGAGACGCAGCATCTCGCATCAGTCCAGCATTTTGATAAGCTGACTTTAGAGTTCCTTGTACAAATGTGTCTCTTTCGCAGGTGATGTTATCAAAACTGAGCAGACAGTAGTACAAGAAATCCCCTGTATTGCATGGAGGCACGTGTCTATAGAAAACCACAACTTCTTTGGTGCTCTCCCTATTTACAAACCTCAGTAAGAGATCTGTGACTTGAATCTCAGTAACATCAATGAGAAGCAGAGACAGAAGATTGGACACCTGCTGTGCCCCATCCGGTACACCAACTAAACCATTGCCGGCAGCAACATCCCGGAAGAATGTGGCAACTTCAGTAAGATACATCCGTCTGATCTTGACAACTCTGCCGATTCCATCTTGGAAGGGCAATTCGCTCACCTGACAATTCGGAATTGGATCATGAGAACCATCGGCAATGTTGCGTATGGGATTGTTGGGGTTAAATGAAGGTTGTATTCCAACTCTCATAAGGGATGTATATTTATAATCTTGAATACAGCATTTCATTACAGTTAGAGATGAAACAAATGTGGAATATGGTAGAGATGAGTTCGGACCAGACCAACCCGGACGGGCCGGTCTGAAGTCCTTACTCTAAGTACTGACTGCCAACTGACTACAACAGACTCCCTGACAACTAACTCCACCAACTAACTACTAACACCAGTTACATAATTCCTTGCCTTTATATACCTCTAATCATCTTAACCGGAAACCACTAATGAGCTAAGACCCCGTCCATAACTTGGTCGCTCAAAACCACATGAGTCTCAAACTAATTATTAAATCACATAGAAAATATATCCTTTATTCTTACAAGTATTTCTAAGCTGTCCTTACACCTCATTAAATCTTTTATTACTTCGTGGGAAAGATACATTGACTCTATAGACAGCTAGACACATTTTATTACTTTAAGACTTATTTCAGAACTATGAGTTTCTAATATATTTTTAGCTAATTCAGAATGCTACATATCTTCCCCCTCTACAAGAAAAATTGAAGGTACTTCAATTTTATACAAAAATGCTTTAACTAATCCCTTTTACAAGTATATCTAGAAAATCTTATATTAAAACCAAAAATACCTAAACTTAAAATACAAATACAAAATACAATTGACATGATTGTTCGTGAAGTTTTATCACAGTTATATATCTTTGTTAAGTTGGTTAGTTTTATCCTATTCCATACATTCTTTTACATTCATTTTGTATTTTGTTACAAAATCTACCTAAAACTTATAATAAAATCCTAAATTAAACTAAAGATATATGAGTGATCTTAATTTTTCTAATAAATTCATAATTAATTTAACTAGGAATCTCTTCCCCTGCAATTTTAAGATCAGTCATCTATCTTCTAAATCTACGACAATTACATAAACTTATATTAGTTACAATAATCACAATGTAATATTACTAATGAAAATTCTAGTACAGATAATTGAAAAAATATTATAGAAAACATAATACACAGAAATCATTATTTATTAAGAATTAAATTTAAAGTTTATGAACACATAAATTGAAATATTAATCATGAAAATTAATGTACCTTGCATCATTTTATTCCCTCATTCGATAAAAATATAAATTTACGTTAAGATGACTTTGCAATATGCGATTTTATATTTCTTATTCCTCCGACTACATCCTCGATAGTGTTACTTTTATTACGTAAATCACTTCGGTATCTATTTATATATTATTCACCGCCAGTGTTCCTTTCTCACTGCGGTTCTCATTATTATTAAGACAGGACTTCATTTATAGAGTCTAACTTGTCTACTTTCGCATTAATAAACATTTTAGCACATCACATTAACTTGGATCTATATCAACGAAATTATTATTCGGGAAATGCTGAACTAAAATCAATTTCATATAATATATCAATCATCAGTGAATTCACAACTAGTAACCTGAATTGAATAATTAATATTATATCCATATAGTTTCAAATATCTGCATTATCTAAATATAACCTAAGGTATACATAAAAATAATCTTATTGCTAAAATCTTAAACTTATTCCTAAAAAAAATTAAATTCCATTATCGTACGAAGTCATTTTCATTTAACTAATCATATCTTCGATTGTTTGATCAATTATTGTGCGTTTATATTTCAACACAGTATCATTTCTATAGTAATATCATTATTTCTTACTTCTCAATATCATAGAATTATTATCTTGGATAAATTATCTTCATCATTCTACCAATCAATTATTCAAATTATTATATTTTTATCAAATTCTCCATTAATTCGATTAATTATTATATTCCTTCAAATGACTTCAATACAATTCTAGAAAAATTCACAAATAAAATCAATGTCTATCAAATAGATATCATCAAAAAAATATTAAGAAAAATCCCTATGAATGAAATGACATGAAAAAAAATATATATGAAATACCTAATCATTTAAAAAAAATCAAAATAATACATAGACTTAATAAAAAAATTATTCATTGATCTTGATTTACATCCTCTGATGACATAAGGATCGAAAGGGTTGTTCTCTGGAAAACTGTTCATTCTTGCTTTCCATCATTTTGCCTCATGCAAGTTTGCATGTCACAAAAAAAGAAATAATATATTAGTAAATTTACTGAATATTTTTTTTTTCATTACTCTCTCTCCTTTCTTTACGTTACTTTATATTTAATTCAGGTTTAGTGGGATTGTTATATTTTAATTATTCGTTAATATTTACTTTACTCAAACGTTGAATATAGTTGTAAAAAGATTGACTTCAAAAACAAAAATATGCAATAATAAAATTATTAACTCAAATAGAACAAAAAGAGAGAGTGAAAAAATCATAATTAATGATTCTACTATGTATAATTCAAATACTTACAAAACATGCAACTTAAAATCTGTCAAAAAATATAATAATAAAAAGAAATATAGAAAGAGAAGAAAAAAAATTAGTAAACATATTGAAAATTTTAAAGAAAGAAAAAAAAATATTTTCACAATACTTAGTGAACATAGTTTTAGTTTTAATTAGATTCAAATTATTTTCTGTTATGACTAAAAACAATGGAAACGTTTTCAATTTATATCATTATATTTTATTCGTTTAATTAATTTCAATTTTCAAATAACTATTAGTAATTCATTTTTTTAGTATAAATCATGACTGAAACAATCTTTAAAATGATATTTGGAGTCACTCTAGTTTTTAAACTATGTTAAACGTTTTTTAGATAAAACAATATTTCTTGTTCAAACATAATATGAAAATTTTTATTATCAAATACAATCCCACTCACCTTTACATCCTTTAACTTCATTTTTCTGAAAATCATGTTGATTATTTTGATTGCAAGTCTGGCAATTCTCAGAGTGTGCAATTTCAATGTTGCAAATAGGTTGGAGAGAGCATGGCAAACGTGAATTATTTTTTCTCTTCTATAAGGAAAGAAATCTCGTGCACATTTTCTCTGTAGTGGTGCTATTTTTCGACTGGGCTCACATTTTGATAATCTCAAATGTCTGGTATCTTCTTCTTTCTTCATGTTGTGTTTTGAATCAGAACTTTCCTGAGGTGCGAAAGGTTTGAGACATGCTCAACAAATTTTTTGACTGGGTTTTGTTCATCATCTTCGTAGTCGTTTAAATATTTGAAGTTTTTGGGTTCATCTGATCATCTGAGGATTCTTCTTCAATTTGTCTTAACCTGGGACCGGATCCACTGCTTGTTGGGCGCCAATGTTGCGTATGGGATTGTGCTTGGGTTGAATGATTGTAGTATTCCAACTCTCATAAGGGATGTATATTTATAATCTTGAATACAGCATTTCATTACAGTTAGAGATGAAACAAATGTGGAATATGGTAGAGATGAGTTCGGACCAGACCAAACCGGACGGGCCGGTCTGAAGTCCTTACTCTAAGTACTGACTCTTACTGACTGCCAACTGACTACAACAGACTCCCTGACAACTAACTCCACCAACTAACTACTAATACCAGTTACATAATTCCTTGCCTTTATATACCTCTAATCATCTTAACCGGAAACCACTAATGAGCTAAGACCCCGTCCATAACTTGGTCGCTCAAAACCACATGAGTCTCAAACTAATTATTAGATCACATAGAAAATATATCCTTTATTCTTACAAGTATTTCTAAGCTGTCCTTACACCTCATTAAATCTTTTATTACTTCGTGGGAAAGATACATTGACTCTATAGACAGCTAGACACATTTTATTACTTTAAGACTTATTTCAGAACTATGAGTTTCTAATATATTTTTAGCTAATTCAGAATGCTACAGGCAATAAGTTTCAACATCCTGAATGAAACGGAGTTCAGGAGGACGAACATTGAATCGAGTCATTTTGTCAGGATAGTAAGTAGAGTCCAGTATGTCCGAAATATGTATTCCCTGATTACGAGTAAATCTCCTCCATTCGGCCAATTCCCGCCTGTTTTCAATCGTCAAAATAACATTATTTGGTCTAACCGTCGAATAAGCATTCTTGTTAGATTTCTCAGTTGTGCCTCTACGCTCGAGGGGAAGAAGAGAGACGTAAACGTACTCAACATCAGTTACGAGATAAGGCAAGTTCAAAAGGAACCACGCCATTTCCGTCAAGCAAATTTCCTTGGCCTGAGGCTCGGCCACCTTTGTCTCTTTGCGAAACTTGGCTTCATTCAGAGCAGCACTGGCAATTTTGGCATGATACAAGTCAAAGCGCTCCACAACTACCTCTTCTGCGTCTCCCAATGGAGCTTGGAACAACACATCTCTCTTCTCGTCATCACCAGCAGCATATTTGAACAGATAAGATATCCTGAATGAATGGTCGACACATTGGACATTAGATGTGCTTTGAAAGAAGCAGAACAACTTACCATTGGTTGGTGTGCCGACAACATCTTTTGGAGCTGTATAGTGAAACTTCAGTCCAACTAATTCTTCAGGAAAGCCGAGATCATCGCTGCTGCGATCTGCAAGCCCTAATTCTACCAAGATGTCTGTCGTCTCGTTTGCATATTGAGGAATCACGGGTTCTACCCTTCCTTCACATGCTGCTTCGTATCGAGGCACGCGACAATATAATTTATTATTCTTGCCCCGCTTTTGGCAACGAAATCTTGAATTCTTGCATTTGTGTTTGTGAAGCTTCTCAAATTCCTTTCCTAGATTTGCGACATCATCAATGTCTTTTATAAAGTCATCTAGGAGAAGGGTTTGCCAATCACAAAAGTGTTTTGAGCTGAGGATTTCTTGGCTTCTGCAGCTGGTTTTCTTGAATTTATCCCTGTAGAGCAAGTTTTCTTCAAGAACTACTCCTCCATGCACATGCGGAAGGTTTCCAAGGGCTCCTGCACTCTGGAATTCGTATCTAAACCAGAAGTGTTTCGCTTTCGCTCCCAAAAAATCTTCATCGCATTTTAGAAAATGTTCAAAGGAATGACGAACATATCTCTCCCATAAACGACAGTAAGTGTAGAGGAGATTTTGAAGGGCAGTATTTCGTTCCTTCGTTTCTTCAAGTCCATATGCCTTGTCAATCTCTATCTTGATTTTAGCTAATGCAGGACAACGATTATCGTTGCAACTGATGGTGATAAAATATGACCAACTTCCAGTGTCCTTCATGGTTTTCGCTAGACGGTCCGCTTCAAAAGTGCCACCAACAAATTCCAGCTTATGATCTTGATTTCTGGATCTGTCAAAATAGACTCTGTTAACAGTTTCCAAACCTTTTTTGGCAACGGATCTGATAGAGTTAGCATCGCAATGCCGATTAAGCACCGCATCAAATGAATGGCAGGTATAGCCTACATCCCTGCTTGTAGGAGAAAGCAGGTCTCTCATCCTAACCTGAACATGGCTATTGAAAGAAGCAAGACCTCCGGGATGATCTTCATTCCCGTACTTAGTGTACGAAACGTTAGGCATTGAGCCGATAGGAGCTGATGGCCGATTACTGTAGAAGATCTTAGGATGAAGTGCACCATCAGGATGTGCTAATGGAAACGATGATTCGGGCGTCTTGGAATATAGATGTGGAGAGTTTGTGGCTACCAGTGCCATCCTTCCATAACCATCAGTGAACATAGTGGCAGGCTCTGTATCACGCTGAATCTCTTGTCCATGATCAACAATTGGCATTGCTGCTACTGCTTCTTCTTCTTCTCCTCCTCCTCCAGCAGCAGCACGACGGGGACGTTGAGGTAGACGGCCGCCTCTTCTCCCATCCCCAAAAACATAACGATCCCGCCGTTGGCCTGGTAAATTTGCAACTGGTAAATCATGTTCTGGTGGCACTAATTGATGAGGTTCAGCAGCAGGACGCGTTGGAACAGCAGCAGGTGGAATGTTTGCAACCAGGTCCAATGACACTTGCTGTGCATCTAGCAACAATTGCCTGCCTCTTTTAGAACATATACCTACTCTGCATTGTTCTGGTTGACCGTGCGACACTGGGCATCTCCAGTAAAGCTTTCTATTGCATCCATCATCAGGACACCTTAATTCAGTTTGTCCATCTTCTCTCATCAAGAAAGAATCCTGATGGAAATAACATGTCATAACACTTTGTATCCCGTCAAAGCTGAAGGATTGGTTGTTAACCTTTCCAATCAGATATGGCACGGATACAAAAATATTTAATGGTTTAATCGCATCAGGAAATTCATCCAAAATTTCATATACATCTTTACCATAACGAATCCATTTGAGATCAGGTGTCCAACGCATAAAGAGCTCCTCACTGTACCTATTCCTGTCATTTGTGGAAGACGCTTTCAACAATAATTTATGAGTGCCCTCCTCATTGACATCATGAAGGTTAACTAAAGCCTCTGTCACAATGATGAAATCAGTTCCAGTCTCAGAAGGTGTTGCTGGATCACAATTCCTGTACCAATTAAAGACGGATAAAGTATCACCACCAATCGAGCCTTGCAGAAAGTAGGCAGTAAACAATTCAACTGAAGTATTTTCATTCAGTTGATAAACATTGGCCACAACATTATATAATTCTGTAGCGAATTCGTATGTGATAGCTTTGAGCTTTCGAATCGTCAAATACTTGAGAAGACCATGGTACACTGCTCCAAGAGGAGTGTTGCGATCAGTTACTTTCTCTTTTGCAATATACGCGATATATAGCGCACGACAATTACCAATAGAGGTTACAACCAAAGAGAGAACAGCAAGTGCTTTATTGTGGAATCGCGGTGTACAATTACTGATGATAGAGCCGAATGGTGTTCTTCCGTGAGAAGCAGATAGAGGTAAAGGAAAGATATTGGATATAGATTTTCCATCTGAGCTGTTGTAAGCACTGGTGATTGCAATAGATTCCATGGTGGTGATAAATGTCCCCGTGGACTCCCAATCACTCCTTATTTCGGCATCAGTATGGCCAATGTACCCTTTAAAATTTTCTGGTAATCCATCATACTCTTCACTTTTGTATGCAGGGACATTACGTTTCGTATCAGTTCGATTGCAATAAGTGAGAATTTCTGCATCCCGGTGAAAATCACTGTAGGTCTCACTATCATCAGGATTTGTAGCCAATCGAAAAGTGCTGAATCCATTTCGTGTGCTGTTCAAAGTTATGTTGGCATATCTGTTGGTGCGCCCTTTTATGCATTTTCCTCTCTTAACAAAATTCACAGACGCACTGATTGGAGCCTGCATGTCAACTCTTTCTCCATCCCAAAGACCATACTTAGCAAGAACTGGGTTCTTGGGGACATGCACAAACTCGTGCGATAAATCACTGTGAGCTGTACACACCACAATGCATAGGCCTTTTTGAGCATCTATGATTGAGGCACCTTTCAATACAAAGGAAAGAACTTTCCCTACATAGGGCCAGTCTCCTCTTTTCCCAACAACACGGTTGGCATTAGCTCTGAATAGATTAAAATGAGGATTGATATGCCGAATGAAATGGTGCACCTGCTCTAGGTAAAAGGGGTCATCAACAAACATACTACAGCCAGCAGGACATGTGACTCGAGGGAAGCATTCCCTTTCATGACACTCTTTGAAGAGCCTGTGCTGGTGATCATTATTTTCTTCATTGAACCTATCCAAAGATGGCTTGAGGTAAGAGACTGTCTCCTCATTTTCAAAGAAGGGAATTGTGTCAACATGCCTATTTCGTAAGTGTTCCCACATTCGAATAATTCCCTTGGGAATCATAGACAATGACGGTATATTTGCAGTAAATAAGGGATTAGTGATTATGGAATAGAGGGTGGAACACCAAACATCTTTCCAAGCATCATTACCGTGTAAGTATCCCCTGCATGATTCGCATACCATACTCAAATTAGTGAGCATAATTGTATCTTCGACAATTCTCCGTCTCTTGAAGTTTTCACCGAGAACAACTAAGATTAAAGGGAAAAAAGGTGAATATATCCGATGACAGCATTCACACTCCTCATTTATAGGAGGAACAATAACCGCTCCCGGAGGATTTTCAACAACCGCTACAGGAGGGTTTTCAACAACCCCAACCAAAGGAGGATCACCTACAACCATAATGGGAGCATGATCAGGAGGGTCTATTTCCATAGGATCACCTGCATAGACGGGAATATCTACATCAACCAAAGGAGGATCAGCTACGACTCTAACGGGAGACTGATCAGAAGGGTCTATATCCATGGGTTCACCTGAACAGTTAGGTGCAGGTACAAGATCCGCGACTCCTGGGTCAGTATTAACCCTACTTGAAGGACCAGCAAGAGTCGGGGAAACTACAGGGGTAACAACTATTGGAACAAGTGAAACCGAATTTGAAGGACCAGCAACATTAGGATTAAAAAGAAGATTTAGACAGAATCTTTTGTGCTGCCCGCCAATGCTTCTACACAAAACGCATTTAATGCGAGGTGGGTCTCCCGTACCTGCTCCAATAGTGGGGGCAGATGCAGGAGGAACATCCTCATTAGGAACTCTAACAGCCAATTTACAATTCTTTCTGTGGCCATTTCGCAGGCCACAATGTTTACAGTACTTGCGTTTCGGCATCTAAAATAGAAGTGGAAAGAATAATGGAGAGACAAATCAATGGGAACAAATGTATAAATACATATAGTAAAAAATATTATTCAATTGCAATTTAAATGCCCATATGTATGTCTTAACTTTAATTACAGCAATATTGAATTGACTTTGGTTGTAAACTCGGGACAATTTAAATTACATCAACTTTACTGTTCATTTCACCAGCAAAATGACATTGTTTTAATTGTAAAATTTAAAAACATTTCCTATACGGATATACGGACATGATACCGATATACAGAATCAATTTTTATTGCCTCAGCTATTACAGTCTTATCAAGGGGTACTAATCCCAACTGTTCATCATATATACTTTTAACAAAACTCCCGCCTACATTAAAAGAAGAATCTGTTGTAGGTAGAGGCAAACGAGACAAACTATCTGCATTACCATGAGCTTCCGATCGCTTATATTCAATTTCATAATTGTACCCTGACAGCAATATTGCCCATCATTGCAATCTAGCTGCAGCAATAACTGGAATATCATCCTTTGGACCAAATATTTTCAACAGAGGTTTATGATCGGTAATGAGTTTAAACTGGTTAGCGTACAGATACTGATGAAACTTTTTCAACCCAAAAATAATACTCAATGCTTCCTTTTCAATTTGTGAATAAATTTTTTCACTTACTGACAAAGATTTTGAAGCATAAGCAATCGGGCGCTCACTCCCATCTTCTAAATAATGGAACAACACTGCACCTAAACCAATAGAGCTAGCATCACATGACAAACCAATGGGTTTGTTGATATCCAAATGACATAATACGGGACTATTTACCAAGGTTTCTTTTAACTTCAAAAAACTATTTTGACATTTCTCTGACCAATTATATTTAACAGAAGACCTCAATAAGTCATATAAAGGTTTACAAGAATCAGCTAACTTAGGTAAAAATCTACCGTAATAATTAATTAGTCCAATAATTGACCTCAACAGACACATTTTCAGGGTTTTCATATTTAATACTGCATTCACTTTATCAGCATTAGTATGCAAACCATCAGCATCAATAATATGCCCTAAATAGCTGACACGTGGTTCCATGAACTTACATTTATTTAACTTCAAAATAAACCCCCTCTCTCTAAATCTATCTAACACTCGTTCTAAATTCTTAATGTGTTCTTGGTCATTTCTAATCAAAACATCATCTAGGTAACAAATTACTCCATCTGAACCCTGCAAAACAGAATCCATAGTCTTTTGGAAAATAGCAGGTGCACAAGAAATCCCAAAACAAAGACGATTATATTGATATAAACCCTTGTGAGTATTAATAACGCAATATTTCTTAGATTCCTCTGATAATTCTACTTGTAAATATGCATCCGATAAATTAAGAGTAGTGAACTTTACACCTCCAGATAGACAAGCAAATAAATCCTCAATTCTTGGAATAGGATATTTATCAATTTTGACTTGTTGATTAACACACACTTTAAAATCTGCACACATTTTAATAGCGCCATTTGGTTTTAATACATTAACTGTAGGGGCAGCCCATTCAGAGTAATCTAGTTTGCTCAACACGCCGAACCTTTCCAAACGATCTATTTCTGAACTAACTTTATCCTTTAATGCATAAGCCACAGGTCTAGCTTTATAAAATTTCGGGCTTAGATTATCTACCATAGAAATTACTGCTTTAACATCAGATATTTTTCCTAACTTATCATCAAACAACATTGAATTCCTATCTAACAAAGATTTCAAGATTTGGTTTTCATCAATTCTATTCACTTGAAATAATGACCAATCAATTTTCATTTTCTTTAACCAATTTCGACCGATCAAAGGAGGACTATCAATATTCACAACAATTATTGGTAATACTAAAACAGAACTCTCATGTGTTACACTAACATTAACTTCGCCTAAAATGTCAAGAGCATTATCTGAATAATCTTTCAAAATAATTTTGACTGGATGTAACTTTGGCCTACCTAACATACGCCAAGTCTTACTATTAATTACACTCACACTAGCTCCTGTATCTAGTTCCATAGCTAATGGAATATTATTCAATTTCAGATCTATTTTGATAGGGCTATTTGACGATCTAATCTCATATACTGACCCTAGAAAGTGAAGCTCCTCCTCCTTTTCACACCTGTTACGATTAAGCTCCACCCCTTTGTGTGTGGTTTGCTCCTCGTCATAGTACTCCTCCTCTTGAAGTCTCTGCATCCTCCCACTATTCCTAGATTAATTACTATAGTTCCTCCTATCAGTATTCTTCTTTTCAGGGCATACTCTAGTAATATGACCTCGCTGGGAACAAACGAACCAACTTGCATTTCTAAATTTGCATGTCTTGCGCAAGTGATTACCACCACATGAATAGCACTCCATTGGTCGGTTTCGCACATCTGTGACTGCATTAACATGGAAGCTCTCACGTTTCGGTTGAATTATAGTGTTCATTTGTTTAGTTTCCCTGTCCGCAGTCTCCCATGACATTGCAATGTCTAAAGCTCCTTTTATGGTTAACTTCTTCTCCGAGAGGAGACACTTTTGTATCTTATCATCATACAAACCACATACAAAACGGTCGCGTAGTGCCTCCTCCAACAATTCACCAAAGTCACAATCCTTACTCATTTTCTTCAGCTCTGAATGGAATTCTTTAACTGACTCTCCACATAACTGGTCCCGCTTATTGAACTTAAAACGCTCAAATATTATTATTGGTTCCGGTTCATAATAAGAAGAAAGCAACTTCGTAATTTCAGCGTATTTCTTTTTAGACGGTAGATCTGGAAGGGCCAAATTTCTCACAACAGTATATACTTCTGAGCCAATACTTGTCAAAAGCATAGCAACTTTTTTTCGATCGTCAGAGACATCAACGATGAAAAATTCTTCCACTATCTCCAAATAATTCGAGAGTTTTTCCTCACTGGCGCAGAAAATTGACAACTGCCCAAAATACCCAGTAACCATCCTTGTCGCCAATGAAGTGTATAGTGAAAACTAATACGACTGTATAGGTTTTATTAACAGCACAACGATTAGATGACAAGGGTTTTGTAATAACTAACCGAAATGATTGAAAGCTATTGTGATATAAGTACATGATAGTAGTAGAGTCTAGTTACACACACAGATGTTGTATCACCTACCGGTTACACAAAAACAGTACATATATAACAGTAGGGATGTGACATTGTGCATATATGCAGTCCACTGCATATATTTCAAGCAAGGTATATTAACTTAACAAGGTACGCTACGCCTTGATACGAATTTTAGACTCCTCTGCGCATAAACAAATACGCACATACGAACACAAGACCGTGTGCCCCTGCAATAATAGATACAGCTACTTAATTAGTTATTTGTATATAATAATTTTTGCCGTGGTTGTTTGTGCTGTGTGCGGATGCAATGAAAAAAGTGTAATTGTTCTGATTAAATTATTTAGGTTTTCTAAAAATGTAGGAATTAGGAAGAAATAGACAGGATAAGAAGAGACAGGATCGACAGCTCTTACATAAACGTACTTTGAAGAAAAACAATACGTTTCTCCCTATTAAACCTTACTAAAAAATATATGAAAAGTTTTCACAATGCTGAATACAGCCAGTTTAGTCCAAAAAAACAAGTTGAAAGGCATTTTATTCGAAAAAGAATGAATAACAGACCTTGTTTCTATGTAAAAATAATTATCATGGGGCACACGGCCGCACATCAGCCAACGTCTTTCACAACAAAACTGTAATCATCTTGATATGAACCTGCGCAATACTCTACCTTGTAGTTAATATACCTTGATTTCAAGAGCATATAATATGCACGTGGTCATATATGCTAACCGAGAAATATGCACTTCTTGGTCAAATTTTAACATGTAAATGTCTAATCTATGCCGTTTTCTTCTGGACCCCTGCATAGAAAACGATTTTAACTGTGGACACAAGTATATTTTATCAAACTTTTTATTCAAATTTAAAAAGTATTGTAGGTGGAATATTGAAACTACAATGAATTAATAAATAATATGACACTTGGTATTTAGTAAATACTAGTAGTAATTGATAAATAAATGAGTAGGTACAATCATTTCGGAGAGTTGTACTACTCGAAAAATTTGAAAGGTAAATTGCTCGTAGGTATATAATTTATTTAAGTAATTAAACACAAAACTGTTTAAATTTAACATTTTTGTGTTTAATTACTTAAATAAATTATATAACTACGAGCAATAACTTATTGTCGCTGCTTATAGCTGGGGGATCCTTTAAACTTTAAAGGGAACCGCTGGTATAACATGATGGTTTATGATTTTCGAGTTGTGACTAAAGTAATGAACGGAATGTGATACAAGAATGTAGGATAGTTTAGAAGACTGAATTTGGCTGAAAGAAACATTTGCTCCTTTTGTTTCATGTGAAATAGAACGGGTTCTTTCACAGTACAAAACAACATTAGCAGATAATATGAGATTTTTTAAGGCAAATTATCCTGAAAATCGAAGTCACTCATATGGCAACATTGAGTTGCCTACCTTATTCTATAACTACCTTATTCTATGAACTGTGGGAGTGATGCTATGCGTCAGAGCGTAGCTATCAAACACAGCAACTTTGAATGCTTTTTTCTGGCACTTCTGCAAAATGACAAATTTTGGTGTTCAAAAGCCTAAGGCGTTAACAATTTTATAGGTACGGCATGGTTTTTTTTGCATTTGATTCTTCACGAAATTTTCTGCAATTTGTCGATCCTGTTTTTTTGATTTTCGAATTATTTTTCAAAATATTGAATCTTTTTACAAAAAATATAATATTTCGAAAATGAAAAAAAAACTGCTACTGACAGTTTTAGAGAACTTTTTGGAGAAAATTACCTACACCCCAAAACAGCATGCACGCATGATTGAGAAGTTATTTGAAGACATGGATAACCACAAATTATGGAAGTTATTCCTGGCAAAAAAAAAAGAAGCTGACGTTTGAAAAGGTCAGACCACTCGTGGGTATATAGTTGCCCTTTAGAAATTTATGTCCTTCATCATAAGAGAGGGGTGAAGAGGCACGGGGACGTGTCAGTAGGCTCCGACGCCCCACTAGTCCGACAGTTCCATCTTTCTGTGTTATTTTTAGTTTTATTTTTTCGATTAAAGTAAAAAAATATGATTAAATAGGTATACTCAATTAATAACTAATCTGAATAATGAAATAATTTATCATTTCCTTCATTTTTCTTTTTTTACTTTATTTCTAATATTAATTAGTTTGATTTCATCATTTAATGTAGTTTGTTGTACTGCACACTACTTGATTGTTTAATGACCTGACAATGGGATGTTGGACTACTGAATAGTAACCAAGAGGGATTTACACTATACAGCACAGAAAAAGAAAGAAATTGGGTGAACACCACCCTAGCGGAACTACCGAACTAGAGCAAAAGCTACAAAAACCAAATTGGTCTGGAGTCTATGAAGAAAAAATTGAATAATATGGACTCTCATCTCGATTCACAAAAAATTAACATGAACAGAGCCAGCGAAGGACATAGAATGGCTATCAATCATATAGGGGAGTGTGATGGCGAAGACTTTATTTTTAAGTAGTATAAATTTCTCCATAATTAGAAATTGCCTTATTTTCGACTCGAATCTAAGAAATGCAAATAAAGCTAGAGTTCTGACCGAACTGACAGTGAATGATTTTAATAACAGGTTGGAAATTCAAAACAGAGAAAAGTGGGAAACAGAAAATGTCATAACTAGAGCTAGGACATTGGGGCACTTAAAAAAGAGCAGTAGTAGCGGTCAAAACGAGCACTTGTAGCGCTATAAATGTGCAGTAGGAGCGATAGAAAAGAGCATTTGGGGCACTTATCGGGGCATTTGGGGCATTTATCGGAGCATTTGAAGCACTTATCAGTGCATTTGGGGATAGTTATTGGTGCATTTGAGGCAGTTTTTGGAGAGTTTCATGCACCGAAAGAAAAAGCGTGTTACTTATCAAAGTAAGAATTTTAACGAGGTTTTGTTTTGAAGAGTTTATGGGTGAAATATGCACAAGAATTATCTTTATTTTTATCCATAAATAATTCATTTTGAAAAATCATTATGTAAATATGTAAGGCTCAAAAGTATTGTGCAATACTTGAAAAAACATAAGAAAAAGAACAATAGATGTTGAAACCAAAATGAGCGTATACAGTACATATAATAATTGGAATCTATATTGAGTCTATAATGTTACAGAAAATTTTAGCATCACATGTTGTTGAAGTTTATTAAAAAGATAAAACCATTACTTCCTTAACATTTTTTTTGACACTTCATCGTCTATCTGACCAAATATTTCAATAAAAAGAATAATCTCTACTTCTTTGGAAGTAACAGGGGCACTAGCATAGCGGGAAACATCTTAGGGAGTCAATTCGTGAAATATTTCAGTCTGTTTTCTTCACTACGCCTTGCAAAACATTCAACCCAGCATTTACTTACTCAAACAAATGTACGAAAAAATAAGGTATGTACGTAAAAAAAACAAAGATATTAGCAGCTAAATAGATATGAATTACGTGAAAATCTAGGGTTACTATTAGAATAGTTACACCTCTTTTTAATTTCTATAGAACTTTTCTAATCAAAGAAGATGTATAAGAAAAGGGTAACAAAATTAAATCATTAAAAAAACTGAACAACAATACATTAACTCATTAAGTGAATGTAATCAAATTAAATCAATGCATGACTAGATTAATGGTAGACATAGAATATATTTGTTAAACCATATAATTTAAAGTTGTCATTGTAAGAACTACATGGCCCTTATAGAACGGATATTTTTTGCACGATAAAAGATCGTCCGCTGTACGAGCTTTATCTGTAATATGATTTCTCTTCAACATTTGAAATTAGTTAACTATCAAAAAATAATTACGGATACAATTTCTTTGACTGTACCTAGGTAATAGCACACAAACACATACCCTGGTATTTCACTGAAGCTATCTCTCTATCAATATCAAATTCGCATTTTAATCTATTTTTAGTTTAAGTATATTTATACGAACTAATTATTGGTAATATGAAGGATGGGGAAAGAAATGTATAAATTAAAAAGGCTACATTAATCACTAGCAGATAGCTATGTGAAATTAGTTCGATCATGAACCCTTAAATACACTTAAAAGTGCAGTTGTCCACCCGGTAAGAATGATACAGTTATTTGACATTACTCAATCTTGGTGCGCAATAGGAGTCAACCTGAGTACATATGGAGCATTTTGGGGCGTTTATAGCGTTTGGAGCATTATGAGCGCTAGTGGCATTTAACTTATAAATGCTCCAATGTCCGAGCCTTAGTCATAACCATCATCAATCATAAAACTCTCGCAACGGCTGGACCAGGAAAACTTGCAATGAATTCCACATTAAATACCTAAATGGAACTATTCCTTTATACTGTTCAAGATGGAACTGCTTGTCCATCTGTGAGTAGATGTGACAATGGTAATGCTTTACTGGTTGCTGGTGCGACAATTAATACTTATTTTGTTTCTTTTCTTAGGAGTCGTCTGTCATCACCGCCTCTTCAAATGATAAAGGAGACGCTGCTGGTCCATCTTAAGTAAATGTGACAATGGTATTGCTTAACTGGTTGTTGATGAGACTAGTAATATTTATTTTGTATCTTTTCTTAGGAGTCTTCTGTCATCACCGCCTCTTCAGCTGATAAAGGAGATTCGGCAAATCTCCTATTTAATTTTCTTATTTTAAATCGAAGGTAAGTTATGTTTTCATAAGAAGCTCTTAGTTAAGAATAATTTTTTTCAGAAGTTCTATTAAATCTAACTGCAATGTTATTATAGGACTTTGGATTTCTTCAATATATTGCATGGTAATAATTCGAATTATTATTATCCTAGTTCTTTAGTTTAATATCAACTGAGTGAATTTACGTTTTTCGATATCAATCAACACAATTTTTTATTCATATAATGTCTGTGATGTATGAAGAAAAAGGGCGATAGAATCAACGAACCCTATTTAAAATACCTTCTATGGTGATAAAAATGCATTACTTTATTATTGATGAAATTTTATCACTCAAAATCTCTGGTTTTAATGGAAAAAAATTGTCTAATAAATAAAAAAAATAGCTCTTGTAATTTAGCTCTAATAGGCCTTTATTAACCTTCATTTTATATCTAATCCACTAAATTTATCAAGATAATATCAGTAAAAAGAGCTTTCTATTTATTTTATGTAAAAATTCCACAAATAATTTTTTTTAAATCAATATTTCCATGATCTGCAACAAGACATTAGCTATAATTGATGGATTAGGATGAAGGAGGCCTTTCACAAAGTTAGTGAAGAACACAAACAACCCTAGCTTTCCTGATCAATAAGAAAAAAATATTATGTATTTGGCATCGCAACACAAACTTTTTTTATGAATGAAATTCACATGTGGGTGAATATCATTGAGAAGGTATCCTAAAGGAATCATTACTTTTTATTTGAGAAGTAATGAGCAATTGCTTCAATTTGAATATTATAGCTTAAATTTCAAGAAATATCAAAATAATTGAGGTATGAAGAAACAGAGTAGTTCGTGTGTGATGGTAAGAAACCTCTAGAAGTTAGATTACAATAAGTCAATAACCACAGGTAACTGGCCACACTGACTCTGGCTTTGTCAATGGTCATCTAATTATGCTGAACCTGAACCCATTTGTACACCTAATTGAGAGAGGTATTTCTTATATAAATATACCGTGTGTTAATAGATTTTAAATAGTATAGTAAATATCTATAACTAGCGAGTATTACGGAATTTATCCTTACATTACAATACCCGTTAATTAGCTGAAGGAATCCAATTTTTATACTTGAAATTTCGCAATAATGTTCTATATATGGATAATAAATGTGTAAACGTGTCAAGAAATAGTACAGGTAACTAATTAACCAAATTATTTATTCTCTATTAAAGTCACAACTATGGCACACGAAAGGACGCGGGCCTTATTAAACCAAAAAATGTATGTAGTTTAGATTACTTCAACTAAATCTATCAATTTTATAAATAAATAGGATGTTTTAGTGAGATAAGTTATACCTAGATTATAAGTTTTCCTGAGTTACCTAAAACTTTAGTTATTTTGACAAGCAATGAAGAGATGAAACTAGTAATAATGGTATAGTTGAATATGAAAACTGTGACATACAAAACTTAAAAACATTTACAGAGAGTTCTTGAATGTTACGTAAATTTATAATTAAACATTGACTAAACACAAACAAACATGACATTTTAGGATAGAATAGTTACTCTGGAACGATAATTTTGAGTTTTTTTATCATCATGAATATTCGAGGTCAATATTCATGAGAAATTTTTCTTGAATTAATTAATGAGTTATATTAACATTTACTTCCAAAGCTCAGCGGGTTATTTTAACCCGCTCTCATAAAGTTTCATTTTGAAGTAAACTTGTGTGAGGCCAAATTGAGATTATGAATTGACAAGTCTAAACAGTGTCGCACAATACATGTATGATAATAGTTGAGCACATTTACACTCATTTCAGTACTGTTTTATCGGCCAAACCAGTGAACATATTGCTAATAACGCTCACAAATGAAGGAATAGATACATTTTTTTATTGCAAAATCTATGGACGTATCAGAAGGCAAGAGTTTCGTAACTATTGATGAGCATCTCTTCTCAACAAATTTGCTATATCAGTTCACTCAATACATTGTTTGTGAACCAGGTAATTCGGTAACAATTCAGGTTACTTGTGATTGCGACGTCTAAAAATTTGGAAAATGGATTTCCTCATTTGGAAGAGATAGTTATTGGCACGAAGAGAAATCACTATCAGTACCGTCATTTTTGAATTTTTGGTCCTTTTCTGGTAAAGGACAGAATGTTACGACAGACAACCTTTTCCTTGTCTGTAAAGCCCCGTCCAGACGCTCCGACAAATGCCCAGATTTTTCTGAAATCTGGTATTCGCAAACAAATTTGCCCAAGGTATGGCAGGCAAATTTGTCCCCGATCACAAGAATCGGAACTGTCAGCGATTTTCAACATGTTGGATAAATTTGTCCCCGAACAAGTGTTCACGACTGTTATTAGAATTGAGATTGCTGTTAAATAGAGTCAATTTTTAATATTTTACTGAAAATGGTTGATATTCCCTAGCTATAATATTCTTTCATGTAATATTAATAGATAACAAAAAAGAATAAAATAAATGTTAATCGTCTTACATACCTAATTCATATTAATTTATTAATATATTTTGTTCTATTTTAGTTGGGAATAGATGACTCTGCTGGCTTCTTAAAGGTTAATAACACGATATTTCGATCTGTTTTCTTGGATCATTTTCAAGTAAAATAATAATTGTAAGCTGAAAATTATTAGAGCAATCTACTTGTATTATTAGGTACTTATAATAATTTCACCAAGATGAGAATTAATAAGAATCAAATATTAATCAATAAAAACAAATCTAAATTGTAACATAAAATAAATCCAATGATAATACAAAAACTGAAAATTATTAAAATTATCTACCTATACCTAACATATTAACTTACATCACTGAATTATTTCCCTAATCACACTTTTGTATTGGTCTGGTACATTTCACATTATTCCTATCAACTTAAGTATAACTAGCTTCTACAAATAAACGAGTGTGAGTTTCCTTAGCCCTACATAAAACTTTGACGTCATCCCATTTCATTCTGAATGTTTGTAAATCATAGAATTTTGATCGTGATTCCTAATTTTTCTCTGGTGTTCCTTAAGTCTTATCTCTAATTCCCGTCTTGTCTCTCCTGTATATTTTGTATTGCAGTCAGTGCAATCTAGTTGATAGACTACCTGTGAATTCCTCAGTTTATCCCGTTTATCCTTCATTTTACATAGTTGTTTCCTTAGTGTATTAGATGACTTGTTTGATAGTTTTATTTTATATTCCTTTAGTAATTTGCCCACTTTCTCTGATACACCTTTAATATAGGGAGTTGATACATAATTAAAATTAACTTGATCAAGTTAACTTCAGTATCATTTATGAATTTCCTTGGATAGCCATTCTCTTCTAATTGTTCATTTACCTTCCTGTTTTCCAAATTCAATTTTCCATCAGTACAAATTTTCTGAGCTCTTGATTTAAGTGATAATATGACGTTTCTTTCATGAGTTGAATGGTGGTAAGATTCGTAATCTAAGTATCTACCTGAGTTAGATGGTTTCCTATAAACATCAAAGGCTTGTTGTCTATCTTGTTCAATTTCAATATCTAGATCTAGAAATGCAATCCTGGTGTTGACTTGTTTTTCATAAGTGAATTGAATATTGCTAATAATTGAATTGATGTGCTCTTGCATTTGAGTTTCATTGTTCTTTGGTAAAGCTGTGATGCAGTCGTCTACGTATCTGTACCAAAAGAGGGGTTGAATTGGAGGTAGATCTAAAAGTTGTTTTTCTATATATTGCATTGTGATTTCACTGATGACTACTGACATTAATATTAGTTTCTTATTAATTCTCATCTTGGAGAAATTAATATAGGTACCAAATAATACAAGTAGATTGCTCTAATAATTTTCAGCTTACAATTATTATAGACTTTTTATATATGTTCAATATTATTTATGATTTATTTTTAGTTTCTTACTAATTTACCTAGACAGACTACTTGTTAGGGGCATATAATAAGCACATTTTGTTAGGTTTCTCTATGCAATTATTATTTTACTTGAAAATGATCCAAGAAAATGGATCGAAATATCGTGTTATTAAACTTTAAGAAGCCAGCAGAGTCATCAATTCCCAACTATGAATAATCCTGGCATCCAAATCTTCATAAGAATGTTCTATTTTAGTTATTTACCCTAAAACGCATTTAAAATAATAACCAGTCTTAGGTTATTTACAACTACCTATTAGACACCTAGTTAGCTTCTATGTAAGCTCTCTAGGAAGTAAATATTATATATAATCTTGTCTTATATAGGTAGGTACTACTTGATCTACCTATATTAATTTTTAACTGCTGCGTAATACCTGCCTAATCAGCTTCTTTCAAACTTGTTCTGATTTATTTACAATAATTTATATGTTAAAAAGCAGTTTCATCTTATATATCTCAGTACCTATCGTGTTTTTAAAGTAGGTAGTACTTTTTATAAAGTAAAGTACAATAGGTACTAACTATGTGTTCCAGACTTAGAAAAGAAAGTACGTATTTATTTGAAATCTGGTATTGGTGTTCCTATTGTTATACTTTTTTTACCTACCTAGGCTTAAGTAGTTATGTAACTTAAGTTGGAACCTAATCAATTTAGTACCAACATACAAATTAGCCATCAAGGAGGTACTAAAAATGATTTTCATTAAAACTATAATCCGGAATCGCGAACACGGACAGTTCAATATTCTGAACATATTTCTCTCGTCTGGACGCAAACACAGTCAGAAATGAGATTGTCCGTGTTCGCCCGAGCAAATTTATTTCCAAACTCTGGGCATTTGTCGGAGCGTCCGAACGGGGCTTAATACTAGCTGAGAATTTACTAAAGAAGATAGCAGTCATCGGAACTATGAATTGTATTATATGTATAAGAAATTCCCCCTTATATAAAATCACCCAAGACGCCTTCGCATACAATAATGCTTCCCAAGAATAAGAAGAACATATAGCAAAATAATGTTCTCTCTGCTTCATACTGACTTTTCTATCTCAACTGATCCTAAAATATTCCAGAATCTGTAGAACAAATACTGTAACCAATTACATTTGAAGTAGAATTTGTTATCAAGTGGTAAGAATTTAGTCAAATTTTATTATGAAGTAGCTACTCAATTTATCAGATACAAATGTAATGGTATAATGTAATCTAGATATACAAATAGTACTATACTGAGAGGTTACAGGTACTACAATATATAAGAAATTTTCTGGTGAAACAGATCTGAAGAGGAAGAATCAGATTTTGACATTGTGCCTTCAACAACTGAAAGACTTGTGAATAATTCAGTGATCTACACTTGAAAGTACTGGGACTTAACTAGAAAAACGATATAGGAGTCTAGGAGATACAAATGTCTTCCGGCCTGTGGGAAATGTACTTCACGTAACATAATTATTTGAGATAAATGTTAGTCAGTATGGTTATCTGACGTAGTAATTATATCGCTACATACTACATGTGAAAACCATGATATTCATCTATAATAGCCCCAGGGGCTCTATCCTGAAGCTATCTGTGGTGAATGGAAAAGAAGGGGGTGGCGTCCCTTGGGCCCCGAACTGTTGTAATTTGGATTATGGATTGTCTTTTTTTATTTTTACCATGTTTATCATTTTTTTTAACGCTACTTGCAGTTTTAGAGGATAGCGCTAGGGTTATGCTCTTCAACTACGAGGTCTTAAATTTTGTGTTAGGTATGCTCGTAGGCTTCATTTACTATCACCTCTTCATTTTCCTCTTCCATCCGTGGGTGCAGCCACCGGTGCTTGTGTCCCGTTTCGTCACATTCCTTAGTAAGTGACTGTATTCACGGAGTAGCTTTTCTGCATCCATGAGCATTGTCACCGACGGTGGTAAGTGACTTTGTTCATGGAGCCCCTTTTCTTTCTGACTGCTTCTTCTAGTCCCTTGTATTTATATTTCTATAATTTTAGTTATAGTTTCAGTACTTTCTGTTTTCTTTATTTGTCAGTTCTTATATGTCTCATTCATGTGAGTGATTTTTTTCTGTGGTGCACCACTTTGTTCGAGCGGTTAAGTTAGTTTGGCGTTATAGTTTGTGTATGTGTGTGTGCGTGCGGTGAATTATTACACCTGCCTTAAGGGGCCTTTACACGATAAGTGCTCAGTGCCACTTTTTGGTGACACTGCTCTATGCCACGCCCATTTTGCTACTTGCCCCACCCTTTTTGGCAAAACTTGGTGGTGACCAAGCTATCGCTCTGAGAGCGAACGCTCACCACAAAGTGCCACTGTCTGTCAGTAGCGATTGCCAGACAATCAACAACGCCTTTCATTGGCCTAGTTGAAGAGCACCCATGCCTATGGAAAATGAAATCTAAAGATTAAACACTAACAGCGTTAGTGTTTAATAGCATATTAGATGCTAACCACGATACTAAAGTGTCAGTGCCCACCAAAGCACATTCTGCTCGTGTAAAGGCGCTGAGCTAATTGGTGGGCAGTGTGGTGAATAGTGGCACTGACCAGTGCTCGTGTAAAGGCCCCTTAACACGCAAATCATCCCTTTCCGTGCATTCTGTTAAACTGATGTGAGTAGGAGGGGCGCCCTTGGTTTAGACCACAGTATAAAAAATATACATAGTAATGACAATACCGTGATAAGTAGTGACAATTTTCGTTTTATAGTGTTGCTGTGATGACGTCAAGTACACTAAACGTCTCTCTTGCCACTACATATTCTATATACTGGGGTTAAGACACGCCCATGGCGCCACTTTTTGGCATCACTTTTGCCTGCGCTATGCTACCTCCATCTTTATATACACTCAGTGGATTGGGCTAAATCTGTAAGTTTAAACTGTGGTTGTGTAATGTATAGCTCGCTGGAGAATAAAAATTTAGATTAAGATTTTTATATTTGAACAGCTTGATCATTTGAAAATATATTTGGTATTTTGAATGGAAAGTGTCATTTTTACTCATTTTCATAATAAAGTTAAGAAATGTTGCAAAAAAATTATGGCTGATACATCGGGCAACAGTTATGAAACAAATTGTTGCGCAACTATGTGAAAATGTTTCACGTCTAAAAGGGCTTGGTTGGTTGATACCAGGATAAATTATATTAAAACAAAATGCATAAAAATACATATTGATGAAAATGTTTATTGTTTCATAGAGATTGATAAATAAGTATTATGAAGTGATAATATTTAATTTATTTTGAATATTGTAATGTTATTTAGAGTAGGTAGCGTTAATTGTAATATAATCATTTTCCCGCAAAACCATACAATACATGGCAACTCTTAAACAGATGCCATGCGCAATATATTATGTCATAAGTTTGTACTACCTATTTACCTATATGATATTAACTTTACCTAAAGCATTAATATAGTAACTGTAAAACGTTTAATATATATATTTATATTTTTATCATTAAAATTTTAATCATATTGTTTACTATGCATTACGTAGGTAGAATCTATAAATCAATAATTTCAAACGACAGCACAGGAAGACGTAAGTTATATAATAAGACGAAGTGAAATAATTTATTGAATCATGGCAAGAAAGAACTTGAAAAGTAACCAAGAATTGAGTGAAAGACAAAAAGAAGAATGAAGAGAAAGTTAAAATGAAATCTTTACCAAAAACAGTTACTGGCATCGTAGGCAACAGCGGTACACCTCAATCCGAAGTGCATGTTAGTAAGACGATTGCCAGTGATAATAGTATTAATCTTTTATCTCCATAATAACTTCTGCATCTGTAAGCGAAACAGAGGAGGAGGAGTCTCACTCTCAAGTTAGTTTAAATAATCGTCATTGTTCCAACGATTGCAGCACAAAATTAGTTAAGATTCTAGGTGAATTGCTTTTATCTGAGAAACAAGTCCACCATTCTAGTATGGATAGATTGTTATCAAAACTCGGAACATCTTTTCCTGTTTAAGATAACAAATTTAGAATTTGAAGCTATGGGACATGGAGATTATTTCCACTTCCATGGGTGGGAATTAAATTTAATGGACCATGTTATTCCATCTTCAACTAATAATTTCTCTCAAAATGTAAATTTGCTGGTAAATATAGATGCTCTTGGTGTTTCTTAATATTCTGCTTATCCTATATTAGTTAAAGCTTTTGAGGCAGCTGATAATTATTTTGTGTTGGGATTTATTGTACTTCTTCTTTTAGCAACAAAGGTATGCCATCACCAGATCTATTTCTTGCTAAATTTTTTAATGACCTTAATGATTTTGCTATGAACTTAAATGAAATAAAAGTTCCTATCAGTATTAAACTGAAAACTTTTGTATGTGATGCCCCAGTCAGAGCAGTATTGAAGAACATTATATCTCACTGTGGTTACAATTGTTGTGAGCGATGTGTAGTAAAAGGTGAAAGCTACCAAAAACACTTTAGTTTTGTTAAACACGCATTGCAATTGTAGATCTGATGAAACCTTCAATACTCGCTCTGACGAAGGGCATCATAAATCAGTTAATCATAATATCTTGGAAAAGTATGGGTTTTCAATGGTTTCAGGTTAGATTTTGGATATTGTGCATTTATGTTATTTAGGGATTTCAATTTACAGCAAAAAATAGATAATATTCCTATAAGTGGTGCTACTAGTGTGACGCAACAGCGATAGTACTTCACCGGGGTTCCAGAGGCCCACTTTATCCAAAATGATATAAATCTAAATATTTCAAAACATGTTACATTATTTTATTGCTATTTATACGGTACAATAATTCCACATTATAAAGATTACCAATCTCATAAGGGAGACATCTTTAGAAAAACTGACCAATAGGGTTGCAGAAGAGACCGGTGGTGAGTGACGTCATGAGCGGGAAAATTTACTACTGTTTACTATGTAGTATTGGTGTTTTAACCAAATAAATATATTACATGTATTTATAACTTTATGAAAGTATAATATAAATTGAAGAAATTTGATAAGATAATTACTAGGGTTGTGACTACATGCGTTTTGAATTATATAATTAAGAATATCATCGAAACTTCAACCATTCTATAATATTTCCAGGATATATGATTTCAAACGCATATTGTCACAACCTTAACAATTACTAATAATAAAACAACCCTAATAAAAATAAGTTTTGGATTCAAATTTTATGGCCATATTAGAGTTTGATTACAACAAAATAATGAACAAATCACTATCCAATCTGTGTAATCATGTCTCCTAAAATTGTTTGAAAATCAGAACTGTGTTCTGCTGTATTCTTACTATCTTTAAACATTTATTAACCTTCCTACCATGCGCATTTGCCATTGTTATTTGTTTTATCGAGAACTCCCCTCGGTTTGTCTACACTCGCTGATTGGTTCAAGATTGCTGACATCACGCACCATCCACTTGAAAAATAATAACACAGAACTGGGCTACTGCCCTAATCTTTATACTGTGATAATACGCCATAAACAATGAAAGTCACGGAGTTTCAGCAACTCAGGTCAATTAGTTTAGTTTTTAAATTATACATCAATATTTAAAATCAAATCAAGCCTCTTATGCACTCTGGGCATTACAGGGTTAAAAACGCAACGTGAAAGTGATTTAGTGTTTTCGAGTAGAAAGATGTCTATCATGAACATCATGAAGATGTTCATATCAAAGAGATTACCTGATTGTAGTGGAAGAGACAACCACTAAATCTAGCCTCTTCTTCTACATCGGTAGCCGCTCTCTGCATTGCCCTCTCGTAGTCTGTGAGTATTACCGTGGGGCGACATTGTGTGTGGCTTTTAATGAAGAGGAGGGCCTCTCTGTAGGCTGTAGTAGTCCTCCTCTTCATCAATACATACGCGATGGGGAAGACTGTAAATAGAAATCATATTAATTGAATGCCTCAATATCTATCCATCTACACTTTAAAAAGAGCCGTATTCGTAAGTAAGTCCGTGTGTCACGCTTTCATTAAAAAACGGATATTATAAGGAAATATAATAATTTGTGGGATAACATAATGGCCACGGATATCACAAAAGGTGAACACAATCACCTACCAGACCATGCGATGAAAGACAAGCTACTACTGTATGATCGGTGCAAAAAGAGAGCCTCTTCTTCGTCACATAGATTAAAAGATATTTTCGACGAAGACTGAAAGGTACCTATATTTCCATTCATTGTACCATTTTCTTTTTTCATTGATATATGTAGTAGTTGAAGTGCCCTGTTATAAATTCTTATGTACTTTTGAAGGTTCCCACTCGGCACAGGAGCATATTCAGAAATCGAAATGTGCATGAGAAAGAAAAGGAGGAGGCTGATGCCAGCAGCTCCCTCTAGTGCGGATCAACTGGAAGATGTACTTAGTGATGCAAACAGGCTGGTTTTAAACTTATATTTCAATATAAATAATATAGACAGTATGGTTAGGAAGTAATAGTTCAAGTATCTAAGATTTCTATCGTACTTCAACCATCATCCTATTCTGCTGATAAAAGGATATTGAATTTATATTAATAACTTTATTCATGAATCCATGAACAATATATTGTTTTGTGTTTGTTCTGAGTTGAAGTCAGTTATTCATTTTTTTATATCATTTAATTGTCGAACAGAATTATGAATAAAGTATATTATCCATTATAATTTCTACATATCGCGCGTATGCGAGAACAACGTCATAACTCAAAAAAGTGCATATTTGAGTTAATACATCCATGAATTTGCCCATCGCTTGCTGCATATTGTTGTAAAAACGACATATCTCTACCTGTGAAACCAACCACTAGAGGGCAGTAAATGTCACTATTGCACCGGCGCACATCCTAACAATGTTTGGTGTCAAGAGCGTCATATCTTAGTTAACGTAAGTATTATTTGATCTTCAACTCAAATGTGCAGTAACGTTTTAACTCAAGATAGTACGTTGTTCATGCAATTACCGAATGTTTACCCGTTTATTTAACATAAAATGTGACAGTTTTGCAGCAAAAGAGTGAGATGTTCAATGTTCTATCTCAAAATATGTCATTGTCTCAACAAACATTTTGAGAAATGTAACAAAGCTCATTTCATTTATTTCATAATATGTCGTTATTGCAGAAATGAACGTGTGAATCTGATTATAACTCTTATGTATAATTCAAATTGTGTCATTGTTTATAGAAAAAGTCCATTGCATCATGCCTGTATTATGACATCATGTTATGTTTCAAACATGTTTTTTTAAAATCTTTTCAGTGGAATGCATAGCAGGGGCAAGACATTGTTAAAAATGTCGTTAGACAAAATGAAAAATGGAATGGAGAAAGTTTCTACGCAAGAAGAAATTAATTCAGGAAAAGGTTTGTCAATTCCAGTTTTTTTGCTTATTTTTCAATAACAAGCAATGTGTATTTATATAACTACAAATATATTTGTAAGAAATCACGCTGCGATATTTTCAATTTTACACTAATAATGAAGATCATTATGTATTTATTTATCGAAAGTTATCAATGAACAAATGTTGTCAATTACCCAATGTCATCAATTTATCAAATACCGAATTTTATCAAATACCTTATGTTACCAATTACCGAATGTCATTAATCATCGAATGTTATTAGTTACCAAATGTTATCAGTTTAAGATTGTTCCCTATCAATTATATTTTCCCTATTTACAATTTATACATTTTTCTAGATGAATCTTGGAGAACAGTGAATTGGACCATGAATTTCTTGTTTGTGAAGTCAATGATCATAACCGATCTACAATGTCACAAACTGAGCAAGATGCGGATGATTCATCTTCATCCAGTAGTTCATCTTCTTCCAGTAGTTCTTCTTCATCAAGTAGTTCCTCTTCTTCTCACATTGAACTTGATTCGGATGATTCTGTAGCAGATAAAAATTATGTTCCGAACCATGATGAGGAGACAGACAGTGATGGTATTGAAGAACTGCCCAACAATAATATTACCGTTGGTGCAGAAGTTGAATCTACTACAAATGGTGGAGAAGCTGCTACAGTAATGAATGAGCCTCTTGGTGCGATTGCAGATATTAACAATAACGGGACTGAGCAAATGTTGGTAAGTTCACCCAAAAAAGGATTCAAGAGAAAAGCATGTCCATCGAATTGGAGAAGGAATGTACAAAAACGCCTCCGCAATCAAGGGAAAGGTTATGAAATGAAGTCAAAGTTCAAAAAGGAGCGTGAAGAGAGAAAAATGAAGCCGTCTTGTGATGAAAAGTGTCGATTAAAATGTTACGGTAAACTTACTGAAGAAGAGAGAAATGGCATTTTCACTGCCTACTGGAATTTGAGTAATATAACGAAGCAGCGCGAATTTATTCAACATTCTATTTCAGAAGTTAAGCCAAGCTACAGATATATTAGAGATGGTGGTTCAAGGCAACAAAGAAGACTTAATAGTGCATTCCATTTCGTCAAAAAAAAATTAGAGTGTGCAAGTTATTTTTCAAGAATACACTTGATATAAATGATCGACCTATACGTACAGTCTTAGAAAAAATGAACAAAGTAGCCGATGCTGTCATGGAGGACGATCTAAGTTGAAAGCATAGTAATCACTGTACTGTCGATCAGCAGATCAGAGAGAAGATGAACAGCCATATTGAATCTATTCCGAAGATAGAGAGCCATTACATTAGAGCAAAGTCATCAAGGAACTTCATCGATGGGAGCAAATCGATAGCTGACATTCACAGAGACTATGTGGCTAAATGCAAAGAAGAAGGTCTGCCGTTTGGAAATTACACTCTCTTCCATAGAATATTCACACAGGAACATAACATATCATTCTTTACTCCAAAAAAAGATCAGTGCGATACCTGCGCAACCTTCAATAATACTGATGATGAGATTGAAAAAGAACTTCTAAGAGAGAACTATGAAAGTCATCAAAAAGAGAAGGAACTGTCTCGGAAGGAAAAGGCTCACGATAAAACTTCATCAGATTCTGTAGTGGCAGTATATGACTTACAAGATGGGATGCAACTTCCAAAAGGTGATGTCAGTGTGTTCTATTACAAATCAAAATTGAATGTACTGAATTTCACGATCTATGACATTAAGACAAAAGAATGCTACTGCTATGTGTGGGATGAGTCTAATGGTCATCGCGGAGTAAATGAGCTAGGAACTTGTGTATTAGAGTACATCCAACGTGTGACTGAATCAGGAAAAAAAGACATTATCTTCTATTCTGATAATTGTCCTGGGCAGCAGAAGAACAAATTCATGTTGGCCCTTTATTTGTATGCTGTAAAGGAAATGGGTGTAAATTCGATTACTCATAAATACTTAATTAAAGGCCACACCCAAAACGAAGAGGATTCAGCCCACTCCATGATCGAACGTCAGAACAAGAGACTTCTCAAAAGTGGGCCAATTTATATCCCTGAATCCTTTGTTACAACAATTCGGACAGCAAAGAAAAAAGGTGATCCTTTCAATGTAATTGAGCTAGGATTCGAGGACATTTACAACATAAAGTTAATAGCAAACGAAATTGGTCCCATGAATACTAAGGATCTTAAGATCAGTGACATAAAGGTGTTGAAAGTCAGCAAGGAGTCGCCGTCCACTGTCCTGTATAAACATTCGTTTGCAGATGAATTCAAGGAATGTACTGTGCTCAAACAGTGTAAAAAAGCAAAGGAAATCAAATTGATCCCATGCTTCAAACAGAAACCAGGAATACCACAGAATAAGAAAGATGACCTCATGGAATTGTGCAAAAAAAATCACATTCCGAAGAGACACCATAAGTTCTATGAAGATCTTTAATCTGATTCTTAAATCTCATGAACTGTATAATTTGTCGTGTTTCTCAGGAATGAGTTAGAAGGAAAGCTGAATTTTATCACTACTTCATTTTGTTTCATCTTGATACAAAGAAATATTATTTCAATTAGGAAATTACATTTTAGTTTATTTCAGTCAGGCTTGAAATTTTTTTATATACATTATTTTCGTTAACTATTATTTTGTTTCACACTTTTTCCACATTAATAGCGGAAAGGATTACTTCTACAGAGACCTAAGTTTTTTATTTGATATACGAAAGCTAGCATCTAATTTTATTTGGGATCTGGTTGTCTTGAAATAACGGAATTATGATTTTATCTTGAAAGATTGAAATAACTCATCATATTTTTTCTAATGGTGTTTGCAATGAAAAATAATGCATTATTATTATGTTTCATTATTAAAATAAAATATTTGAGATAATTTTACTAACTATTACCCTTCTATCGTACCAATATCGTCATAATTCTACATAATACACGTGAGAGAGATTATATTTCGTGCAATAATGACATAAAACTGAATCCCCTCACAAAATTCCCTATACCACTGATACTGTACAATAAATTTTTCCCATCGTCAAGGGAAATTAAGATATGTGTTCAATATTCTATGATAACTATATAAAAAATCTTTAAAGCTATTCAAACTTTTTATATATTACTTTGAAAATTGAAATCCTTCACCCTGGAAAATTGCGTTTTTTGAGTTATGACGTTCTCGCATACGCGCGATATATACAAATGCTTACCTATGTATTGGACAATAACCCCCTCCCCCCACAGTATACTGGAGCCCCTTCTTTTTTCTTTATTTTAACATATTAGTACTTTACATAACATATATTATTACTTTTGTTACAACATAATATCTTAATACCTTTATTTTCAACATAATAGCTATTAATATCTTTATTTTATTTATTCCTATTAATTTTAAAGCAAAACGTTTCAATACCTTAATTTACTTTATATAATAAATTACATTAAAAGTTATTCATTAAATCAACTTGAGAGAAAGTAACCTAACTAATTATCTCTAAATATTACATACCTACCTAATACTTAAATTCTTATATGTTGTCACCTATCTAATTAGTTAGACTACCTTTCAAATCATTTAGGTATATTTGTTTAGTTAAAATGTTAGCCAGTGACCACACAGTAGGTACTTGTTTTCAATCTACTAGTGAGAACGTGAGGACACCCCAATAGTCTGACCGGGCCCGACAATTGGGCCCCGTGACAATTATATTGTTTTTCAGAGTTTACTGCACACAGAGAAATCGAAGCATATTTTAAAGAAAAACTATCTTCTTTAATTTATTTTCTTTGGTTGAAAGTGTTACTAGAGCTTTAGATTAAAGAAAGTAGCTTTCTTTGGATGCATTTTGATGCATATTTCTTTCCTATTAACCTTTTATTTCTTTCTCTTAAAGCTTTTCACTGATCAGTCGAATATTTCTTTGTTACAAATCTGTTCTGTTATTGTCTCAAATCGAAATATTGCTTTGAAATTTTCGCGGGCTTTTCTGAAGTGAGCGTCATATCATTAAGTTCTTTGAAGTGATCAAGGTAGGTTCTCAGTTAGTTGCTCAGTTATGAATCCTTTCGTATGTAAATTAGATATTTTCATTTATTTATATAATTATACTGAATTATTAGTTGGCAAAGCATAGTTTTTAGAACTTGGTCAGCATTTTTCCTTTAATTATAAATGTTAATACTGGTAACTAGGTATTCATAGGTTCACAGTGTTCTGCTACCTATTTACTTGAGAAATTTAAATGCTATTTCATAGGTGACTTCTTCCTTTCATTACCCTTTAGTAATGAACTAGGCTAACGTAAGTTACAACTTAACTGAAAATCTATCTCACTGCGCCTGAAATAAGTTAGGTAGGTAGTTTTATATCCCAGCCCTACCTACTCTTATTGTTTATTTACCTAACCTAAGCTACCTATACCTAATCGCTATTTGTTCTTATTGTAATGTTTACCTTAACTAGCAGTACTATCAATTATTCAATATATTGTATGTAATGACTTAAAGTTTGTCAACTACCTAACTTAGGCTAACTAGAGTTCAGTTAAGATTGTGGCTCCAGTGTTTCAAAGTGCCAGTCTGCAAAATATGGAACATTTTTCAAAGAGTTTCTGAGGTGAACCTAAATAATATCTGAGGGATATTTTAGAACCATTGAAGAATATCTTTAATTGAATCCTATGTTACCATTAATTTTGCTGAAGGAATTTTTATATACTCAAAATTTCAGAGAGATAATCAGTAATAATTTTTGAATTTTCATCTGAGAGTAACTATCACAAATTTAAATCACCAAAAGTCATATGGTCACATTATTCAGAGCAGGGTAATATATTTCTAAACTTAGTGATAATTTAAAAAATCTGAAATTTCATTATTTTAGCTCCCAAGTTACCTATAAAAAATTAAATTTTGAATTAAAAATGGGTGGATATGTGTAGAAAGGAAAAAAAAACTATTTACTATTGAATCAATATAAATTAAATTACCTATTGATCCTAAACTTCTACCTAATAGCTACTTATAAGGCTATTAATGATTTGATAAGATCTAATTTATATTTGAAAATTGGAAGATACCTAATTCTTAGGAATTTCTAAGCCAATCTGTTGAAACTGGTAAAGTGTTCACAATAGCAGAGATTACTTTTTTTGTGTTTATATGATTAATATTGGAATCATCAGCTCCCAAAATCAAAAATAAATGATAATAGTTAAATATCACACTGATGCTGATGCAGAGTAGCTCTCCAGATTTATTTATCCTAACCAAATTATTGGCAATTACTTGGCTAGGATTTCTCATACTCTATTAGTTGGGGAAATTGTCACAATTGAGATAGTTATATAACTTATATTTCCTCTTAGTCCTCTGCAGAATATGGGATATTTTAAAAACCTCTTTAACAAATAGTGAAATAATTCATTTGTTTTCAATTTCTTTTAAATTAATTAGGTTGCCTGAGTCATGAAATTTAATGTTTGATGCAGTAAATGTCTTTAAATTATATGAAATGAAGTTAACTTTGTTTAAACCTTTAATTTTTATTTTCAGGTGGAACTTCACTGCATTATATCTACAGAAAAAGACTGACCATATTCACACAAGTGGGAGAAAGTGCACTGAAAGTCTTGAAAAGGATAAAAGTTTCTAAGAGGACACAAAAATTTCTGATCAACTGTTCAGGTGTGTTATAGCTACCTATACCTAAGCCAACTTATTCAATACATTAGGATCTATTATTGTATATGATATATGAAACAGTTAATTTAAAGTGATTTTTTTTCTACAGATGATGAATATCAAGTTCATATATTCTGGAGGTATGCTTCACCTATACCTGTAGGAGATCAAGAATAGGGTGAATGTGTGGAGACATACATCTTCTGAATGGGAAGAAGATCTTATGCTTCTGCTGAGTGTAATTTCATTGCTATATTATTTCAATATATTTCATATAAAACTTCATTTATGTTATTTCTTCCCCAATCTATCTACAAAACTATCTTCAAAGAAAGAAATATTTATTGTAAAGCATGTTAGGTTTAGAAAGAAGAACCAGTTTGTTAGTATAAAAGAAATTATTACTTTTTAGTAAATATACATTATATTAGAGTGAAAGAAAGCTATATTATATGTAAAGAATATTTATATTATAAATAAAGATACTAATTCATTGGTTTAAATAAATATTACTTTATATTAAATCTTTGATGCATTTATACTAAAGAAAGATACATTTATTGCAAAGAAAACATTTATTCTATTCAATGAAAAGTTTTCTTTATGGAGAAGAAATAATATATTTCTCCTAAACCACTCCTAGATTTGAAATAAATAACTAATTTTATTTGTTACAAAGAAAATTCTAAAATTTAAATCGTATTTTTTATTTGACTCAAAGAAAAGAAATCTTATATGTGAATAAAAATTTTATTTGTCCCAAAACTAGAACATTTCTTTACCAGAAAGAAAATAATTAATTAATGCATATATAAAGTGACTTTTTTCTTTGTGAGAAAGAAAAAATTTTCTGTGTGTGTATTAACTTAATTACAGACCCTTGCTACTGTATTAACTAAGTTTGTGATAATATGCGTTTTGTATAAAAATATAGTCTTGAGCATATCTAAAATAAAGAATATTCCTTACATGATAAAAATATTCTCGTTATGAATAATAATTATTTTTTAATAGAACAATTTCTTTTCAGGAATAAATGCTATTATTCTATTAAACTACAATAATTTTCTGTTCTGAGATAGGTCATATAAGCAAGAAATTTCCTAGTTACAGTACCTCTATATTGAAATAGTAAATGAGTTAGGATTTAGCCAATAGAAAATAAGGATGTAGGTATTTTAGACATGCCGGAATTATTGGAATATACAAATTGAATTAAAGGTAACGTGAATTATTTGAATTCTGTTCAGTGTTCAATAATTAAGAGGTTTATGAATTATTATTACAAAATGTATTCTCATAATCTCATTTTATCCAAACAACTGTTCAATGTAACGTTTGACCTTTAAAATTTACCCATTTTTTACCAAGTATTTGTCTTTGTCAGACGATGGATCTATTGGATCCATATGTCACGATTCAAAATAATACAACTTATTTAAAGACTTCAAAGGTTTTCATTACATTGAAACATGAGATTAGTATCCATATGTGATTTGAGGTACTTGCTGATATATACCTTATCAAGTATGAATCGAATTAAAAAATATAAAAATATTTTTAGAGATAATAAAGCATATTTCAAAGATGATATTGTCACTTCCCTAGTAAAAACAAGGTAACATTTCTATATTGTGTCTTCTGCCCAATTTTTTTCTGGGCTTAATTGTTTTGGGACCCAATTGTCCTGGGCCCAACTGTCGGTGCACCAGTCTGACAGTTGTAACTTTCTTTGTTATTTCTTGTTTTATTTTTTGATTAAAATAAAAAAATATGATCAAGTAGGTATACTCAATTAATAACTAATCTTTTTATTATACAATAATTTTTCATTTCTTTCATTTTTAAAATTTTACATTACTCTTTTATTTTACTTTATTTCTAATATTAATAAATATGATGCAATCCCCTCCCCTCATTTGATTTCATAATTTAATATAATGTGTTGTATCCGCTAGTTTGTTGTACCCCCGTTATAAATATATCTTATGTTAAATCAATAATAAACTACAAAAGTGTCTGATTAATGGGGTGTCGGAATAATGAATAGTAACCGAGGTCCAAGAACGTTACCTAATTCATGCTTAAGCTTTGTTTATTTGATTCTGAGGATTCTGTTATACTTTAATATCATTTCGTATTCTTTTTTTTCAATTAACCATTTACTGATGTTAGTCTCAAAGAAAATATTTGTTTGAATTATTATCTACTTTATTACATGATTGATTGTGTTTCAGAATTCAGATGTAATCATTGTCCAGGTAAACTGGGTTAGGAAAAACAACCAATTCATACCATCTATACGATAAATTCCAAGTTATTGGACTGTTTCACATTTACGAACGCGTAGGATAAGATAATTAAAATGTTAGTAGAATAGCCTAATAATGATAGCATATTATTTTACCCCAGTGATGTAACAAGGCTTTACTAAATAACTAATCAAAGTAACTCTTAAATGAATAAAAATATTTTAAATTTACTTATAAACATTTCAATCAAGTAATTAAACAAGTACAGTATAGACAATTAACTCAATCAATCATATCTGAATTGGTAATAATTATCAAATTTACTTCATATATAATAAATCCTCATTCAAATGCATTGGTTCTTTGAAATTTATTACTGATTTAACATCAAAATTTATGTATATCAGAAGATATAAAAAAACCTGCCAGTTCACTGAAAAATCACGAAGTGTGCAGTGCAACAAATTAGCGGATACAACCAACTACATTTATAGTAAAATAGAACGAGGAATAACACGGAAAGATGTAACTGTCGGTTAACAGTTACGAATTCTTAGATTCCTGTGTTCGTAGACAGAATAACCAACATGCTGAAAAAACATGGACAGTTTCGTTGCTGTGCCCGTTAACAAACTTGCCCGCCATTTTTCCAGACAAATTTGTTCGCGAACACAATATTTCAGAAACTTCACAATATTATAAACTTAATAAACCTTGATGGCGAATTCGAAACCAACTCCTAGTGAGTTTCTGGGCAATTTCATTGAACTTTATCGGAGTTTTCCTTGTTTGTGGAAGATCAAGTCCGACGATTACTCTGACAGAAACAAAAAGGACCTGGCTTATACAGAACTTGTGAAGAAATACCAAGAGTTTGATCCGTCAGCCGACAGGAACATTGTTGCTAAAAAATTAGTGTACTACGGACTGTGTACAACAAAGAGAGGGCAAAAGTGACCACCTCGTTGAAATCGGGTTCAGGGTCAGAAGATGTATAAAAGCCTCTTTATGGTATTTTGTCCTGATGCACTTTTTGTATGATCAAAATTCAGTGAGATTTGCTAGGAGCCCAATGGATGATAAGGACTAACAAATACCAGAGGCTGTAAGTTTATATTATATTACATAATAAGAACGACAATCTTTACATAATATATATTACAAAAAAAATTACTATAATAATGAACAAAAACGAACATTAATATCATAATGTGTTTAATGTAACTTTTGATACCATAACTTTATTTTACCATTTATTTGTACTATTGCTTTTTGAAGTTTTCCATCTTGAAATTGAAAATCTTATATTTTCAAAGCCAAATTATTTTGCCATGTAATTGAACCCACTCCATTAAACTACGAGCAAAACTTTTCTCTAACTTCTTTGGCTTGTTCTAAAACTTGTCCCCTTGAACGTCTTTCGAGGTTGTGGAGAATATCAGAATTGCACCTTGAACCAATATGAATAGCAAAGACAAAATAAGATAGACTCTCAACTTGATAGGGCACATGCAAAAATAATAACAACCAATCAGAAGCGATCAGTAGCATACGTCACACCAAACAATAATAAACGTACGACCCCCCCCCCCCCTTGAAATTCACAGGATAATCTTTAGTCTTAACGTGTGAAGTCATCAGAAATATAAATATTCTCTACCGATTAGGGATCAGAGAACTAATTGCTTTATTATTAATTAAGTTTACAACATCGCATATGTGGTTCAATTTAGTATTTTATTTAATATAATCTACCTTCTATTCGGAGAATAGTCATAACTAGCTTTACCAAGCGAGTACAATTCTATATAGGGAAGGATATTGTCTTAGACGACACTAAGTTGTAGGTATACCTTAACGCTGATTGGCTAGAAGTTGGGTCAGAGTGCTGACGTCAGTTCAAACATGCTCTGTATTTTATAACATGGAGTGAGCGTCTATCTTATATTGTCTTTGTGAAATAGTACCATCAGTAGTATTTTCGTTATCAAAACATTCAGCAGGGGCGTATGTCACTGATTTATTACGCAAGAAATTGTGTAACGCGCAACATGCGAGGATTACTGACTCTATTGATTCAACTTTCAAATTAATCGCAGTATATAAAATACGAAATCTTGAAGCCATAATTCCGAAAGTGTTCTCCACCACTCGTCGTGCTCTGGTAATGCGATAATTGCATATTCTTCTCTCGTTGTTCAGCTAATTCCGATTGTAGGTCTTAATGAGGTCCGGCCGCATTGCAAAGGCATCATCTCCCCAAAATACGTATTCCATATCAAGATTGGAACTAACTGGTTCAGATTCGGGAATATCTAACTGTTTATTAACAAGTTTTTCATAGAAAAGTGAGTTGTTGATTACACCTCCATCAGATATTCTACCGTTCGTTCCCACGTCACAATATATGAATTCACAATGAGCATTTGCTATAGCCAGCAAAACTATACTGTGCGTTTTTTTTAGTTATAGTAATAGGATCCACAATCTTTTGGAGGAACGATCCTAAACATGTTTTGCGTCAATTGCGCCTGAGCAATGAGGAAATTGCCATTTTTCTTCAAAATCTTTTGCTATTTTCCTCCATCCATTACTTGTTGTTGGAATCTGAAAAAAAAAAATATTATGAAAGTTAGTAACAATTTTTTGTGCAATGTTTTCACTGCCCTGTTTCCGCTTCTTCAATTAATCACAGTTAAAAATGTAAATTTGCTCTCCATTCATTTAACAGTGATTAATTGAAGAGGCATAAACAGGGCAGTGAAAACGCGGCGGTGAAACTGCTAGTATATTGTGGGCCTAACATAAAACTATAACATTATCTATTTCTTATATACAGGGTGACCCATAAAAAGTGTACCCAACTTTGTATCGATATAAATAATGTATTCATAAATAAATTTAGATTTGTTTCAGGTAAAATTAAAAATAGTATATTTTCACTCCAGCCACTCTACCATTTTCAATACATAAGATTTAGTATTTATTTATAAATACAATTTTTGCATTAATATAACATTAGTATAACATGATTATCGTTTCAAAGAGTGCTAAGTGCTTTAAATTATTATAGGTTATATTATCAATTATTATATAATCAAATAGTGCACCAAATCTTTTTTTCCAAATTTTCTTTATTTTGCCAGAAACCGATAAGAAAATGCAATAAGACTGCTTAATAATAATAATAAGCAATAACCTATCACTTTTTTTCAATTTAATTGCCAATCACCCCCATAAATACAAGGTTCATAGACTATAACTGGTTAAACGAATGAGGAAAAAATTGCCATTGAGAAAATAACTTTTTCTATCTTTCTTATTGAGATAGCTAGATTAAACTCGCGTGTGAGTCAACATATAATTATTTAGAATTTAAAATCTATCGAATGGTATAAAAATATTTCAATGAAATGGTTCTTCCCACAGTTTATGGAAGGGTAGTTAGTACAACGCTTTAATATAAATTTCGGAGCTTGGCCTTCGTGACGTCATTCAAGATGGCGGATGTTTCCACCAATCATGGAGTTCTGACAACTGAGCGCCAAATTCTGAAGCATAAATGTAAACAAACAAAGATGTAAACATTGATAGATTGTCCGAAAAGCTAATCAACTTCCTAATTTTTGACCAACTATTTATAATACTATACCATATGATATTATTATTCTATAATGGTGCCTAGAATATATATATGCAGTTTTTAAACTGTAATCATGGTAATGGTCACATAACTAGCTAAGATACCTAGGTAGGTAATCATGGTAATGGACTCATAACTAGCTAATAAGATCTTTCCAATTTCATCAACATGACTTCAAATCCTAATATTGGATTAGGTAGCTACCGGCTGTATGTGTTGGAAATTGGAGAAAATTGAATGAAAAAAATAATTTCCTACCCACTACATAGGTACCTATGTGTGAAAGTGATTTCACTACAATTTTGTCTCTACGACTCCACAGTCAAAAGGAAGAATTTGAATAAAGAAGCATTTCCAGCTGTTTGTGTTGGTGAGTTTCTATTATAGCCTTATAGACCAGTCTGTATTTCGTGCACAAAATTCCACTGACTTTTCCAACAACAAGTCGGTGGAATTTACCATGAAATACAGACTGGCAAAGTTTAACTAATACTTAGCACTGAGCCATGTTTCAAAGTGTGGCAGGAAAGTCACCAGTTTAGTGAGGAAATGGATCCAGGTCGCCACATTTAAGGTAACTACTCTTTAGCCATGAATTTTTTAATTTGAAGGCTATACTGTTTTGGTTGATATATTTGCCCCATATGATCATACAATTTCTAAAACCAGGTAATACAGTGTAATAGTAATCCATGTTTTAAAGTATAAGTATGGACAAAGTTGCCAGTATATTGATGACTTTTGAGGGGTTAAAATTAAAATAAGTTTGAAAGCATATAAATAACAAAGTAAATCTCTCCCAAAATAATCTCTATAGAGATACATATTCATCAGACATGAAGCATAAGGGTATATTTAACTTAAAGTGTATCATTTTCACTAAGAAGCCAGTCTGCGACTCTGCAAAAGATGCATGAAGTTGTGAAGTTCATCCGGCGACTGTTGAGGCCCTGAAATTAGTCTCCTGAATTATCCGGCGACAATTTTCTAATAAATTCCTATGTGTACATGTGCTCATTCTGTTTCGTTCGCCACTACTAAGGAAATCCCTGTTGGTTTCTTTTCCTCCTCTTACTGATATGCTTAAGTTTAGCGGGTAATCCCTCCCGATTCGAGGTGGTGAGTTTTGTTGTGTTAGTGGAGAGAATTTTGAGTTTTTTGGCCATTTTAGAGAGAAATTGGAAAAATTTTGGAGAGAAATTGCCACAAAATTTAATATCTCATATCTGGAGACTGATTGTGCATGCTTTGCAGACTGGCTAGGAAGTCAAATTTCTCTTTTAAACTATCATAAATTTCATGACCTGGATCCATTTTCTCACCAAATTGATGACTTTCCTGCCACACTTGGAAACATGGAACAGTATGTCCTTACTTACTTGCCTGGTCTGGCGCTCACTAATATATTGGAGAGTTTGTGATTGTAAATTTCACATTTGAGCATCAAATCCTTTAACATCCAAGTTATTTTACACGAGGAAAAAGTGTTTCATCACTATTTATTTTGTTTTTAGAACCTCTTGGACAAGTGAGACAACCAAGTAAATTATTAATATTAGTACATAGTAGCTATGTCTCA
>CANNZV010002908.1:0-80364 GCA_947561585.1 Caprella mutica
GAAAGTATCGTCATGGTCGGAATTAACGGACAATTTGCGGGCTATGTTACCATTGCCGATGAATTGAAAGAGGATGCCAAAACCACCATTCAACAGCTACGAGCGACGGGAATTGAGCAGTTGGTAATGTTATCGGGCGATAAAGATTCCATCACCCAAAAAGTAGCCAATGAATTAGGCATCACCCACGCCAAAGGTGGCTTGCTGCCCGAAGATAAATTAAACGAAGTAGAAAACATCAAAAAAGACCCTGTCAAAGTGGTCGCCTTTGTCGGCGACGGCATCAACGATGCGCCCGTCTTGGCAGCAAGTGACATTGGTATTGCTATGGGCGCAATGGGCAGCGACGTTGCCATTGAAACCGCAGACATCATTATCCAAACCGACCAACCTTCTAAAATCGTTACGGGTATCAAAATTGGTAAAGCAACACAGCGCATTATTTGGCAAAATATCGCTTTGGCTTTTGGAGTGAAAATCATTGTCTTGATACTTGGAGCAGGCGGATTGGCGACGATGTGGGAAGCGGTTTTTGCCGATGTGGGGGTGGCTTTGTTGGCTATTTTGAATGCGGTGAGGTTGCAAAGGATGAAGTGGTAAAATGAGAAAGAAGGTTAAATTTTTTAGCCTTCTTTTTTTGTACTAAATAATTTTAGAGGTAACAAAACCTCCATAGTGGGTAGTGCGCTAAATTCAAAATGTGAAAAGGCAAATCTGATAAAACAGAAATATATTTCAAATTAGTTACAGGAAAACTATGCTTTTAAAATTTTCAAATTTTGCTAAAGTTTTGAAAATCAGTAAAATAATCTAAATATGGCTCGCCTGGAATAAGCCAGGGCAAAGTTGAGTACCTGGGCAAAAGTTTGTGACATAAAAAAAGCCGGCTATCAATACTGACAACCGACTTATTTAACCCCAAAAAACCAAGTCTTTAGGTTTCAAAATGTGCTGTAAATATAGAATTTATTTGCTACCAAAAGAAAAAATATACTTAAAAAATAAAACCTACCTCGGAGAGAAGTAGGTTTTAGAAAATGATAGATAACATCGGCTAAAGTACAAAGGTAAGAAAATCTACTTTTCTTCCTTCTTATTTTTTGCTTCTAATTTCTTCTGCTTCTTAGCTTCTGCTATTTGATGCTTAAAATTTTTGTCAGATATAACTTCCTCACCTGTTCTTTTCTCAAATGCTTCAAGCGCATCACCCGCAGCAGCTCCACCTTCTATTGCCGCTTTTTTATTTTCAAAGAAGCCTTTTGCATCTTTTTTTTCTGCTTCGTTTCGTGTTGCCGTTTCTCCAAGCATGGTAAAAATCAGCTCTAAATCCGTCATGTGGTCGCGCAAATTTTCACGCTTTAAACTCTTGTGCGCTTTATATTCAGATGGGGTCATTCCAAAGGTCGCCCTACTAATTTCAGCAGTTAAAATTGAATATTCAGCTCCTAATTTGACATCACGTTTTTTCCATTCATCCGTTAGTTTTCCTCTAACGTCAATCGACTGTAAACGCTTGGCTATCCAATCTTCACTATATCCTAAATCCTGATAATACTGTCTGGCTCTCTCCGCGGCAAGTTCTGGATTCTCAATTTCCTGTATTCGCTCATAAGCCACTTTAGCAAACCATTGTTTAAACGGTTCTGCTTTCGCTGAAGGGATAGATTGAATTATTCTAAAAACTCCCTCCGTATTAGCACAGTTTATCTTTTGTTTTCCCCCTGCGGTTTCTATTGGAAGGGGGGTGGCAATTTGCCCCCACCCTTTGGAAAGCTCCTTATCCCGTCTTCGCATATCCTTTAAATAGCCACTTGGATTTTTACTTTCACTTAAAACTTCGACCACATCAACAATGGCAAAATACCATTCCTCACCGTGCCAAACCCTACGAATTTGCTTTTCTTGAAATACTACTAATTTATCTTGTTCGTCCATTTTCTGCTTAATTTTTTCTATTCAGTATCAAAATAATTAACTACTGAAAAGTGTTAATTGCTTACCTATTGATTTGGTCAAAGTTAATTGCTGAACCGCTTTACAATCAGGAAAATTATCACTCTTTTCAAGGATGCCGTATTGGTGTCTTTTTCTTTTCATCAGCAAAGATTGAACAAAGCGGTTTAGTATTTCTTCATCTTCAATCCAATAAGTTTTATAAGTACCTTTGCCACCTAAACGCCCCCAAGAACATTTTACAGCATATTGATTTTGGAGTTCATCAAATTTAATGATAATACGACAAATCCTATATCGGTTAGATTCAGGATTTACGCTTTGTAAAACCAAAAATTCTGGTTGTTTGAAATTCATTTTAGTTACCACATCTTTTCCGCAAAACTCCGCGCTTCCTCGCCCATCGCTTCCGTATAAATGGCAGTCGTTGTAATACTACTATGCCCCAACCATTTAGAAACTGTCGTTAGCGGTACACCAGAACTAAGCGCATGAATAGCAAAACCATGTCTTAAAGCCTTACTTTTATTTGCAGGGGGAGCAATTTCAGCTTTTTTAAATACGCTGTTAATATAGGTGCTTGCCGTTTGTCGGGAGATTCGTTCACCTCTGCTATTGACCCACAGAAAACGGTCTGCTCCCTTGTCTAATTTATGCGCTACTTTTAACAATCTCAACAAATCATCAGGAATAGGCACTTGCCGATAAACCTTTTTATCCGTGTGCTTTTTCAATGTTCTAAAAGTAATAGCTTTTTCCTTTTGGTCAATGTGCTTTACTTGCAAATTCAGGGCTTCACTAATTCGGCAACCACAGTAAACCATCACTAAGGCAAGGGTCATTATCTTACCTTCTGAATCATTCGCTGCGGTGATAAATGATTTTCTTTCAACAGCGTTGATATATTTTCGTTTTCCTTGACTATCGAATAGGGATAAATCCATATTTTTACCGTTCGTTTAGACTATTGTAAAGTTATAGCAGCAAATGTAGCATAAAAATATGTCACTTTACATGATAAATGACCCGATTTTTAACACGACAAATGGGCTTCACTAAGAGGTTCTTACTTTCACGAAAAATAAATATTTTTAACCCAAGATTTTCTTTTTACCTAAAAATGGTTGGTGGTATTTCCGTTTTCCTGTAGCCTTATACATAGCATTAGCAACTGCTCCAAATACAGGAGGAAATGGAGGCTCACCCAATCCTGTCGGGTCAATTTCATTTTGAACAAAATGCACCTCAATTTCCTTTGGAGCTTCACCCATTCGTATCATTCGATATTGGTGGAAATTGTTCTTCTGCGGAACACCATCTTTAAAAGTCATTTCTCCATAGAAAGCATTTCCGATACCATCAACTATGCCACCTTCCGCCATATTTACCGCAGCATCAGGATTGACAACAATACCGCAATCAATGGCACAAGTGACTTTTTGCACAACAGGCTTTCCATTTTCAATGGTCAAATCCAGTACATGAGCTGCATAAGAGTTATGGCAGAAATAAGCGGAAACCCCTCGATAGAGATTCGTATCATTTTGCCCCCAGCCTGCCTTTTCTTTGACTAACTCTAATACACTTGCGTAGCGGTCGGCATCATAATCATTGGTTTCACCGACTGGATTTTCTTTGGCTCGTTTCAATAGTTCCAATCTAAACTCGATGGGGTCTTTGCCCATAGCTGTGACTTTCATCGCTAAATGGCACAAAATTTTCATCGCTATTTGGCACAATCAACCTTTTCCAATTTTCACTCCCTTTTTCCTCAAGTAATTGTAAAGCGTGTTTTTTGAAATTGAAAGATGCTTGCAAATTTCATTAATTGACATACTGCGATTATTGTAAAGCTGAACGGCAATCTCTGCTTTTTGATTTGCCTTTTCAGATAATCCTTTTGGACGACCTCCTAACTTGCCCTTGGCTCGGGCAGCAGCTAAACCAATAAGTGTACTTTCTCGGCGAGCCTCTTTTTGAAAAACAACCAATCTTTCCATAACATGATACAAGTCAAACTCAATAGCATCTCCTCCATAAACTTCTTCATCCAAAGTTTGTAGTTCGATGTTTTTAGATTTTAACCATCGACAAAAACTGACCAGTTGGTCAAAAGAAAAGGAGATTCGATTTAACCGAGTGGTTACTAACATATCTCCCTCTTGAAAGAAATCCTTGATTGGCTCTAATGGAAAATCTGCTTTCAACGGAAAGCCTTTTTCAATCACAATCACCTTATCACATTCAGCATCTTTTAATCGTTGAACTAGTTGATTAGTATCTTCTCTTGTTTCATTTGCCCATTGATGTAAATAGCCTATTCTCATACGCTCATTTATTTTTCAGCATTGATATAACTATACAGTGTTGGTTTTGAAATTCCCATCATTTCACAAATTTCTTTGACTTGAATTTTTTGCTCCTTATAAAGTTTGATGGCTAATTGTCTTTTTTCAGCACTCAAAGATTTTGGTCTGCCTCCCAATCTTCCTCTGGCTCTGGCAGCAGCTAAACCTGCTTGGGTACGTTCACGAATTAATTGACGTTCAAATTCAGCCAATGCACCAAAAATGTGAAAAACCAATTTTCCCGTTGCAGTTGTTGTATCAATCACTTCTTCAAGACTTTTGAGAGCCGCTTCTTTTGAATCCAAAAAATTTATCCATTCAATCAAATCTTTCAAGGAGCGTCCCAAGCGGTCTAATCTCCAGACAACCAAGACATCTCCTTTTCTAAGAATTTCTTTAACGGTATTTAAACCTGGGCGCTCCGTATTTTTTCCTGAAGCCTTATCTACAATAATTCTTTCACAACCTGCTTTTTCCAAAGCATCCTTTTGCAAATCCAAATTTTGGTCAAAAGACGAAACACGAGCATATCCAATTTTCATAGTGGCATTATATTGGTTAATAAATTCAAGTCAATTATAAGTATTTTAACTTTGATTAAAAGATAAGTTTATTAACAACAAAGGTAAGGTTTCTTTCCCATAGTCTTACGATTGATTGGGCATTAAGAAACCGAAGGTTTTATTTACTCACTATGACAGCATTAGATAAATTCAAAATCATCAAACCTCATTTGGAGGAAGGGATTGCGGTACAGCAAATATCTTCGGTAAAAAATATTCCGATTCGCACTCTGAGTAATTGGATTAAAATTTACCGAACAAATGGGTTTTCAGGTTTGGAGCGCAAACAACGTTCTGATTACAACACACGAAAAGTAGTGGATGAAATTTCTCAAAAGATGGTAACCGCATTGGCATTGCAAAAACCAAAATTATTGATTACCACCATTCATTATAAAATAAGCCAAGAAGCAAAACAACGTGGCAAAACGCCACCATCTTACGGAGTCATTTATGACATGGTCAGCAAATTAGACCCTGCGTTATTGACTTTAGCCCATGAGGGCAGCGTAGCTTATCGAGACAAATATGAAATCATTTTTAGACGAGAAGCCGAATATGCTAACCAGATGTGGCAAATTGACCATACGCCATTAGATATATTTTTATTGAATGAAAAAGGAGAAGCTCAAAAGCCGTGGCTCACCATCGTCCAAGATGATTATAGCCGTGCGGTCAGCGGTTATTTTTTGAGTTTTGAGCATCCATCGGCAGTGAATACAGCCTTAGCACTTCGACAAGCGATTTGGAGAAAAGGCAATCCTAATTGGCAGGTTTGTGGTATTCCAGAAATTTTATATTCAGACAACGGAAGCGATTTTACTTCGGAACATATTCAAAAGGTTTGTGCCACTTTAAAAATCCGAATGGTTAATTCAATACCAGGCAGACCGCAGGGTAAAGGCAAAATAGAGCGAATATTTTTGACGATGCTAAATGCCCTTTTAGAAAGACATCCAGGCTATGCACCATCGGGATATTCTAAAGTAAAAGCCGAACTGACTTTACCTCAATTTCAAAATTATTTGGAGGAGTTTATTCTCGAAGAATACCATCACTCTAAACATGGAACAACGAATAAGAAGCCTATGAATAGGTGGCTTGGAGATGGTTTCTTACCTCAAATGCCAGATTCATTGGAGCAATTAGACTATCTTTTAATGACCGTTCCCAAACCTCGAACAGTACGTCGAGAGGGCATTTTTTTTAAGACCTTGAGATATATGAATCTCATCTTTGTAGATTATGTGGGAGAAGATGTTACTATTCGATATGACCCCCGTGATTTGGCAGAAGTTAGGGTGTATTTCGAGGGAGAATTTATTTGTACAGCGGTCTGTCAAGATATTGCTAATCAAGTAATCAGTTTGAAGGAGATTAAGAAAACCCGACAAAAAAGACGAAAAGAATTGCGTGGAATCATTCAAGATTCAAAGAGTTTTTTACGCCAATCCAATAAAGAAATAATTGAAGATGAAGCACCAAAACAATCAACAAAAAAATCTTCTTCGGCTACCAAACTTAAACTTTACAAAAATGACTAATGCCACTACATACACCAATTCTCAATTCATTCAAACCAAAGAATACAAACGATTTGAAGAGTTTGCAGATACCTGTGAAGAATTCCGATATATTGGACTTTGCTATGGAAAACCGGGCGTGGGCAAAACCTTTGCGGCAAAATATTATGCCAAATGGCGAAGCATTGAACAGGCTTATTCTATTGAAAAATTGGACGACAATACCAAAGTAGAAGTTAAGCAATGCAAGGCAGTATTTCACACTGCTCAAGTAACGAACACACCAAAAAGAATCAGAGAAGAAATCTACCGAAAGGTTTTTCAATTTGGAAATACGATAGCCAAAGCAGAAGGTAAAACCGAATTAAAAGACCTACTCCTTGGAGTGGACTCAACCTGCCCTTTGGTCATTGTGGATGAAGCGGACAATCTAACGCATCAATCATTGGAGCAACTGCGAGGGATGTATGATAAATATGGTTTTGGCTTGGTGTTGATAGGAATGCCAGGCATTGAAAAACGGCTTTCGAGGTACCCGCAATTGTATTCTCGTGTTGGTTTTGCTCATCAATTTCGTCCGTTAAGCGAAGATGAAATGATGTTTATTTTTGAAAAACAATGGGAAGCATTGGGCTTGAAATTGGATGAAAATCAGTTTGCAGATGTGGAAGCAATTAAAACGATTGCGAGAATTACCAATGGTAATTTTAGGCTCATCCATCGTATTTTTGCTCAAATTCAGCGACTACAAAAAATCAATAATCTGGATAATATTAGCTCTGATTTGGTGATGGCGGCTCGGAAATGCTTGGTTATTGGGTGATACGAATTTGGACGGTTGTGCCAAATAGCGCAGAAAATTTTGTGCCATTTAGCGCAGAAAGCCACAGCCAGAGTTAGCACAAAAGAACAAAATGTCGATTTACAGATAGATGCTTTGAAAAAGGCAGGCTGTGAAGAAATTTTCCATGAAGTAGTCAGCGGAGTAAAAACCGAACGAGTGGAATTAGACCGTCTATTATCCACGATGCGGAAGGGAGATGTTTTGATTATTTGGAAATTAGACCGTTTGGGACGTTCGCTCAAACATCTCATCACACTTGTCCACGAATTAATTGAAAAGGGAATCGGGCTGCAAAGCCTCAACGACCCTGTTGATACGACCACTTCACAAGGCAAACTGGTTTTTAATATTTTCGCCTGTTTAGCAGAATTTGAACGTGACCTCATTCGAGAACGGACCCAAGCAGGCTTAAAAGCTGCCCGAGCCAGAGGAAGAACAGGAGGGCGACCAAAAGGACTTTCTGAAAAAGCACAACGAAAAGCTGTTGCAGCCGAAGCGCTTTATAAAGAAGGTCAATTAAGTGTTGTTGAAATTTGCCAAAATCTAAGCATTAGCAAGGCTACACTATATAAGTATCTGCGACATCAAGGAGTAGAAGTTAGTACTTTTAAAAAGCGGCAAACTTCGAAGGTAGTGGAAGTGGAGCTTTGGTTAAGAGTAGAACGAAACAATAAATTTGTGAGAGGTAAAAAGAAAGCCAGAGAGGAAATTGAGCGGTATGTCTTGTCTCGATATGACATGAAAAAGCAAGGTAAAGATAGCTGGGAATACCAACTCAAAATTCCTTATTTGGATGAGGCAGATTTGGAAAAAACGGTTTATGAAATTTATAATGACGCGGAATTTCATGCAAGTACCCGAAACTGCTTTACGGAAGCGAGTATTACCAATCCGTTTACTGGTTTTAGTTATTGATTTATAACATGATGCTTCCTATTTTACCTTTTCGGGGGAATTAGCAAAAATGCCCAAATACACCGCTTGCAGCCGCATCTACACTGGTTTTAGTTATTGATTTATAACATGATGCTTCCTATTTTACCTTTTCGGGGGAATTAGCAAAAATGCCCATGATTTCATTTCCTTCAGCATTTACTACGCCGCAGAATCCAAAGGAGAAATTTACAAATTTCGGAACGGCTTTGTTAGAGGTGGCAACCATATCAGTATTCCGTTGCCAGTTTCAGGAATTTATTTCGTGCGCTTAGAAACCCACTACCCTACTCTCTTGGTCATTGATGCCCAGACGAAGACGCTTAAAATTCGTCATTATGAATCTTGCCGAACCGATGCTAAGTCCCAAAAATAAGCTGCTCCGACCACTTAAAACCAAAGTTCATGTATGTTCTGAGTATTGACAAGTGGCACTTTGACGAAAGTTGCCACTTGTCCTTTTAACCTCTAAGGCATAAAGTTTAATATGTTTGTTTTTTGGCTTTTCAACAAGCTATTTGTGCTTTGTTTTTCAGGCAGTCTCTTTGGGGGCTGCCTTTTTTTTGGCCAAGCTAACCCCTTATTCTTTCTTTATATTTTTTTAGAAAAAAAAGTAATAATAGAGATAGAAGAGGTGTAAAATACAAAATACTCATTCATACTTTTCTTAAAAGAATTTTACAAATGAATAATTTACCTCTTTCTTCTCTTTACTGTTTCGGCAAACTCTCTTCCGGTCATTTCACGAGCCATTAACCTATTTCCCCAAGCAGTAATATTCTCTTTTTGCAACTTTTTCTTTCTATGCTGCAGCTTTTCCATGATTCGGGCAAAATGGTCGCCCTGGTCAAATATCTTCATCTCTAAAAACCATTTCACCAATGTTCCCGCCTTTGCTCCCTGATTATTTTGATTCGTCTTTCCTTCAAAGATATGGATGACTTCTTCCAAGTACCAATCTTCAAAACCGCGAAATTCGGAGCCCCCTACTCTACCAATTATTTCAACCGCTATTCCTTCCTTGATCTGATATTCTACCAACAAATCGAAAGCGCGCAATTGAGCATAACTCAATTTGCTGATGTCCACATCTTCGTCAATTTTTTCCAGTTCAAAACTCCGATTAGATTTGTCCGAAAAATTGAATATCAAACCAATCACCTTCCTTCCTTTCCGCTTTTCCTCAAAATCCGCTTTAATTGAAGTATGCTCATTAATCTCTTTAATGACGACCTCAACCACCTTTCGTTTAAAATTCCGCCAATCTGCGTATTTATCTGCCACGCCCAGCAAAGCTTTCAATTCCTCTACCGAGTATTTAAGTGTACTCCGCTTTTCGTAGCGCTTCATTTTGTCTCGATGCGCCCTAAAGATTTGGAACATCCGGGCAGAAAAACCACTTTTTAAAGGTATGACTTCCTGATAATTGATTTTAGCGTATTCATTCAAATCAAGCAAAAAGGGTTTGAGCGGCTCGGAAAACAAGAACTCAATCCCCACATTTCCATATTCATCTTTCACTGGCACAATACTCTGAAACCAATTCACCAAACCCGAAAACTTGCGTCCTCCAATTTCAATCTCTGTCGGAAATTCAATCTTCGCATCAATAATCCGCTTTTGAAACGCTTTCATCTCGTTATAGAGTCCACCCCATTTCTTCCCGTCGCCCTTCAACGCCTTCTCCAAATCCTTCACCGCAATCACCTGACGGTCAAACCGAATCTGTCGTTGCGGATTAATTCTACTTATCAAAAACAATAAAATTTTCTGGTCTCGTGCAGGAAGTTTATATTGCGCATTAAAGATGAAAATGTTTTCTATCCGAGCAATTTCATTCTGCTTATTCGCTGTTTTTTTACTCATAGATGGTCAAATTTTAGGTAAAATTAAAAATTATTGTGTACTTACCAAATCACTCGTACACAATACCCTGTACGGGTACACATTGCACCCTGTATAGGTACACATCACTACCCTGTATAAGTACACGAACCACCCTGTATAGGTACACCATAGTCCCTGAATAAGTACACAATACTCCTACCCTGTATAGGTACACCATAGCTGTTGAAAGTATTGTTTTTATTAGCTTCACAATATATTTTTTATTTTTTAAATTATCAGGCACAAAGTCTTTAAAAATTAAAACCTTGAAAAGTCTTAAAACCAGGACTTTTTAAAATCAATTTTTTAAGACCCTTTACCTCAAATTTTCTGCGAAAACTTTTAGTTCCAATATGCGAATTGAATCTTTCTCTGATAAATTGTCTTAGCTCGTGCAGTAAATTGGAAGGACGGTGCTACGCACCTAAAAAAACAAAGTGTATAACAAATTGTCTTTTTTGTAGAGGAGTATCTTATATCCATCAATATAAATATACGGAGAAAGTCCTAACGACCTTTCAACCGCAAAAAATTCAAAATATTAAAATTCAAATCTACATTAGCCCTGAACCTACCGCACCCGTTTGGGTTTGTAGAGTCTCTCTTTTCAAAAATGCCTGTCGCCGTCCTCAATTTAGAATTTTTAATGATTATTTACCATTCATCTTCTAATCTAAATACTTTAAAAGACCCGTAAAAAAGTAATCCTGTAAATACGTTTTAAAGTAATCCTGCATTTGCGGCTTAATTAGTTTACTTTAAAATTTGCAAAATATGGATATTTCCCCCAATCGATAAATCTCCAAAAGTAGAAGTCCCTAAAATCTAAAATTAGACACTATATATATAGTGTACTGTTTTTCTTAAAATTGAACCTTTCTTATAGAACTCAAATGAAAATCAAATTATAACTGCTTATCATCTTTTGATTGATACGGAAGAGCCTATCACCAGTTTTGATTTATTTCCCTGTAAAGAGTATTCCTGTATATCCGTTTTACTGTAAAACCGTATTTCTCTATTTCAAACAAACGCTCTGACTCAGACGCAAAAGTCAAATTTTCCACCCGTAAAAAAGTAATCCTGTAAATACAGGCTTATAATAGCGAAATGTTTAGTCAAATATGTTTTTGGGGTAGTTAAAATCTATCGAAAAGCGGGTTTTTATAGTATATTCCTGTAATTACAGTTTCCCTTATTTACAGGAATGAATTTAATACTTTCTAAAAAACTATGAAGAGTGGAATTTCATTCCCTGTAAAACTGTAAAAGTTGGTAACTGTAAATACAAGCTGCAAATTAAATTTTATGCTATTTTTGTAGAAAAACGACAAATTATAACACCTGTAAACAAGTAAAACTGTAAAAATGGGTTTACGGGGGATAAACTATCAGTTGCGAGATGAATTTTTTGAAAATTGATAGACCGCTTCCACAATAAAGGGAAAAACCCCTTTCCCTGTAATCCTGTGTTTACAGGAAACTGTAATTACGGTTAAAATTCATCTTGTTATGAAAATTTTTCCAATTAATTGTTTAATAAAGCAACCCGTAAACCCGTGAAAACAGGAAGCCGTAAAACTGTATCGTATCTAACAGCTTTTCTTTTGAGATTTTCTAATTATACAACCCGTAAAAAAGTAAACCTGTAAAACTGGCTAAATTCATTTCGAACCCTCATAGGAGATTTTAGAAAACTGGTTTTAAGGACAGCTCCAAATTGAAAAGAGAGTGAAATCCAGATTTTTTAAAGCCGTATTCCTGTATTTACAGTTTCCTTTAAAAACGGGAGCAAGAAAGCTCGAATTTTTGACCTGTAAACCCGTAAAAACAGAAAACTGTAAACTATGTAGCATTGACTAAAATATTTCGCCAAATTTTGAAAGCTATTTTTCTCAAAATTAGGATAAAATCAACCCCGAAACAAATCAAACAAACAAAATACCCGTAAACCCTTTTTCCTGTAAAAAAGTATTACCGTGAATGCAGTTTTGTCGATTGTAATTCCTATCTTTGCGCAAAGCACAAATAGAAATGAAAATTGGAATAACAAATTTGAAAGGGGGAGTCGGAAAGACCACGCTAACCCAAAATTTAGCGGTCTGTCTTTCGCACCTCAACTACACCGTCTGCATCGTCGATACGGATGAGAATCACAACTCAATCTCCTGGTCAGGCGTTCGGGATGAATCTGTCCCTGAAATCTTAGTCGTTGGAGCAACGGATGACCGCGCTTTATCCAAGCAAGTCCAGAATCTGGAAAAACACTACGATTTTGTCCTAATTGATGGAACACCACACTTGGGCGAGATGACTACGCGAATTATTTTGGCAAGTGACATCCTAATCATCCCAATTTTAGCCTCTGCGCACGATGTAAGGAGCGTTAAGCAATTTTTGGAACGATTAGACCAAGCCAAAGAATTTCGTCCTAAAATCACCACTTACTTCTTTCTCAACCTATTTCAAGGCTTTTCTGTCCAAAACAGCGTTGTTGATATTTTGAAAAGTTTTGACATTCCCATCCTCGAATCCAGTTTTAGAAATCGAGTTGCTTACATCGAAAGTGCAGTCGAGGGTAGGGGAGTCTTGGAATGGACAGATGAAAAGGCGGCTTCCGAAGCTGCCAACCTGACCAAAGAGGTTCTGAAAATTGTGGATGACCTCCACGGCTTGGATTAATTCCCAAAGCTGTAGTTAAAAATAATTTCCTGCAAATGCGGTTTCCCGTAAACCCGTAAAACTGTGTATCATGGCAAAAAAAGTAAATGCAAGTAAAATCCTTGGTGGAATACCCGCCAAGCCTAAAGCAAAATCTAAACCCTCAACTCCGAAAGTTGCTAAAGCAGACGACGCAATCGCTGCAATCCACAAGCAGCCTATCAAAAAATTAACCGCTGACATTCCACTCTCCCTGCATAAAAGATTGAAATCTCGTGCCGCCAATTTAGATGTCAGTCTTCGGGAATTACTGATGCAATTTATTGAAGAAGGATTACAAAATACTTCTGATTAGTATTTAATCAGCTTTTTTAAGCCATCTTTTGAGATTTGCATGGAAGTATAAGGGAAGTAGTAAGAAAGTGGCGCAAATCGTCTTTAAAAGTTTTAGCAGCTGTAACAAGTTGCTAAAACTTTTTTTTTTGCAAAAAATTACAGAAGATTGAAAATATTGAGTTTATCAAGCCTTTTAAAGATTACTGCAATTTGTCATTTCGACCGTAGTGGAGAAATCTGTTAATTGCATGAAAAGGACTCCGAAATACGAAAATTAGTGTAGGTCAAAAACACAGTTCTAACGCCTAAAGTCAATATTCATAGCAAACCCGCAAACCTGTAAAAACGGTTTACTGTAAAAGCGGGGAAATAAAAAAATTCGTAGTGGAGGAGGAAAGGTGATTCTTTAGTCCAGATTTTAATGAAAATGGATAAACAGTCTTATGACTACAAAATGTGAATATTGCTCTGTGATGTCAACTAAAAGGGTGTTTATTTAGATGTTAGGAAATTACAAAATTATTGTTTTTCTCGTATTAAAGGAGATAGGAAAGGGTTAAAAGTTTAAAACTGAAATCTCTAACTATTTCTTCAAATTTCGCTTATTAAAACCGCTAAATTGAATTACCCGTAAACCTGTAAAAGTATAAACCTGTAAAAAAGGCTTACTGTTTTTTAACAATTCAAACAGCAAAATTTACTTCAATTCTTTCTTAGAAGAGATAATATCCAGCTCATTTTTGGCTTTTTTAGCTAATAAAGCAAACCGTTCATCTTGTCGCAAACCCATCTTCAAAAGGGTAGCATTTGTTGTCTCTAAATTAGCCAAAACTTGCAATTCCTGGGTAGAAGCGTGGTCCCTGATATTCCCTTTTTTGGTAGGATTAATAGCTTTCCATTCCTTTGCACGAATACCAAAAATTGCCATATTCATCATATCGGCCTCACTCGCAAAATAAATGCCTTCGCGCTTAGTCCGGTGTTCAATCAACGGAACAATTTCTTCGCGAACCGCCTCCGTATGAATCAAATAATTCATTTTTGACAACTCTCTTCGCAAGTCCCATTGCTGCCCCAATCGCTTCGCTTCATCAGATTTCAACCGTTCAAATTCATCAATTAAGTACAATTTAAAGCGCGCAGAAACCGCCGTACAAAATTCAAAAGCAATGTGTTTATGTGCGTAAGTACCACCATATCGTCCTGCTCTGGCCGTTATTCCTATCGCTTTTGAAGTGTCAATCCACTCTTTTACCGAAATTTGAAAAACCCGCGAACCCGCTCTACTTCGTAATTCTTTAAACGATTCCTGGTCATAGTCCGCATTATATTTGCTCTCCCATTCATTCAAAAAATCCAGCGTTTCAACGCTCCGCAACCACAACATAATGACATTATCCGTCCGTTTATCAATCTGTTTCGCAATATCTGTCAAAGAAATATAGTCCTTGTCATTGTATTCAAAGATGCGAATTTCACTACCGTCAACATTTAACTTTCCATTTTTCATACCTGATTTTTTTAATCCCTAAGCGAAAGCGATTTTTATTAGTTTTTACTTTTTAAAACACTGATTATCAGCTATTTAAAAAGGTTTTTAATCCCTAAGCAAAACCCCGTTTTTTCCTATCTATTTTTCATGAATTAGAACCCAAAAAGCAGGCAAATCTACAACCTTTCCTTCAGAATATACAGCTACAATGATAGTTTTCTCCAAACTATTCAATACCAGTTTTTCTGCTCAAAATAGCTACTCACCACTATATTGATTGTCACAAATCCCCCTCAATTCACGTTCCCTTTTTCCAAAAATCACTACGGAACAAAAAGACTATTATGTTCCCCTCCCCGCCCTCCGCTGAAAAAAAAATCCATTCGAGAAAAAAGAAAAATCCTCAAAAACAATGTCACAATTTGCATCTTTAAAACATTATACCTACATTTGCATCATCAGATAAAAAAGGGGAAGTCAAAGAAATTCATAATTCTTGGCTTCCCCTTTTTTATTTGTGCTAAATTAGAAATGGGTAAAAGGCAATCAGGATTAACACTTGATTGCCTTTTTCCGTTTCTGGAACTTTCTATATTGAAAGAGTTCTTTTTTGAAAGTTCGGTTAGCAAACTTTATCAGCCCATAACCAGAAGAATCCTGATACGCCAATAGATTTGGCTTCCCAATTCGTTTTCGGCGGTGCAAAAAAACTGCACCGCCCTTTTTAACTTTCTTGTCCTCCTGACCGAAGCGGAATTTTGTCATTCCGAGGAAAAATGATGCTCAAAAATAAGTGGCGCATCAAAAATACCGCAAATGACAAAAAGCAGTAATTAGCTGATAATCAATTGATTATTACTTTTTGTCATTAGCACCGAAGTGGAGGAAACACAGAACATACATCACAAAAATCATGGATAGCAATTACCATGAAGCCAAATTCTTAACTAAACAGCAACAGGAAAATCTATTAGCAGCTTGCAAAAATCTAAAATACCGACTCATCATTTTATTGATGTTGGACTGCGGTTTGCGGGTAACGGAAGTGGTGAGATTGAAAATTAAAAACTTCAATTTCCTCCAAAATTATGTAGAAGTCGATTCCTTAAAGAAGCGAAAAAAGCCCGTTATTCGTAGAGTTCACTTGACACAACGATTGTTAGACACCATTGCCAACTACCTGCACACGCTAAAAAATTACACCTCAGAATGTTACCTTTTCCCCGCAGTCAGCAAACAAAATCTTTCTGGACATCTATCCCGAAAACAAGTTTGGCGAAAAATCAAAAAGCTAACGGGCAACGCCGTTTATCCCCACATCCTACGCCACACCTTCGCTTCCCGCATCGTCAATGAAGGCAACGAACTCCGAACCGCCCAAAAACTCTTAGGTCATACCTCTTCCAAAACCACCGAAATCTATACCCACATCACCGAACAGCAGGGTAGGGTAGCCATCGCCAGCATCGAACAAGAATCCGTCTTCCAACGCTGGCAACGCCGCTTCTTCCCCCGAAAAGCCATCCCTCTGATGCCCGTTGAGCATGGAATCACCAAATTCCACATCGGACGCAAAAAAGAAATCACCCAACTCCGTGACCTCGCCAAAAAGAAAGTCAATACTATTCTATTCGGCCCACAAGGAATCGGAAAAACGCACATTTTAGACAATTTCCAAGCCGACAATATTCTCCGCATCGACGATATGCACCGCCCCAAAACTATCCTCGGCGGAATGCTCTTAGAGCTATTCAACGGCGACAAAGAAGCCATTGCAGAAGCGCTTTTTAAAGACCAAGACATCCATAAAATCATCACCCGCGAATCCGCCAAACGCTTAGTAGAATTGCTCATGCAAATCACTCAACCCTTAGAATACACCTTAATCATCGACGACGTTGGAACCATCACTAAGGGTGGGGTAGGGGTTTTAGAAAAACTCAACAATCATTTTCACATCATCTGCGCCGCCCGCCGACTGAAAGTAGATTATGGCACTTTCCTCTCCAACTTCCAACGCATCGAACTCAAACCACTAAGTCGCCCAGAATCCTTAGAACTCATACAAAAAGCCAGCAAACCCTTCCGCCAAAGAATCGAAGACTACGAAGCCTACAAAAACCACATTTTTGAAAACACCAACGGCAACCCCTTATCCATCATCGAAATGACCCAACGCTACCAAAAAGAACCCAATATCACCTTAGAAATCATCAAAGACATCCGCCACAACACCGCCCTCCATGAGATAGATATGTCACTTCCCATCGTGGTTTTTCTATCCAGTCTCATGGTGCTGCGCTACGTAGGTGGCGAAGTCGGCGAAGACGCAGGCGCATTCCGTTTAATCGGCGGCGGCTTCTTAGTCTTCGCATTATTTGCGAGAAACCTCTTCCGAATGGGAAGAAGAAAGTTTGTGTAAAACACCCCAATTTTTCGCAGAAAAAAACCGCACTCGACCTACTTGAAAAACAGCGTAAAATCATAATAATCAGCTCAATCAGCGTCAAGAACCTAATTTTCGATAAATCGAAAATCTAACTGATGTCGAACTTCTCCAGAAGTCCGACCCATATTCACCAAAGACTAAAGACCACAACCTAAAAACAAAATCATGACTCTACCCAACCACATCGCAGGCGGCATCGTATTCACTGGAATCTTCGCCTCCTTTTTCAGCATCAACATCCTCTCCAATCCCATCGCGATTGGCACAACTATCGTTGCTTCCATTCTACCCGACATCGACCACACCAAAAGCCTAATCGGAAAACTATTCCTCCCCCTTTCCCGCTTCCTCAACCGCCGATTCGGACACCGAACCATCACCCATTCTATAACTTTTTTAGGGATGCTATCGCTATTCCTATTGTTCTTAGAACGCAATTTTTTCCCCGCATACCCCATCACCACCGTTTTCTTCATGGCTTACATTTCACACCTATTATTAGACATGGCGACCATCCAAGGAGTCCCCTTATTTTACCCCTTTTTCCGAAACCCCTGCGTTTTGCCTGGCAACCCTGACCTCCGTTTTCGCACAGGCAACCTCCGCACCGAATCCATGATTTTCTGCTTTTTTATCTTCATGGGCATCTTCCTTCAACCCCTTTTCAAAAATGGTTTCTGGACACAATACAACCGTCTTTTCGGAACACCCAAACACTTAGTCAGCGAATTCAAAAAAAGCGACTCCGTCCTAAAAGTAGATTACCACATCCAAATCGGTACCGACCAATACCGAGGTCACGGCGACTGTATTTTCGCTACCGAACAAAAAATAGTCCTCTTAGACAGCACAAAATTCAACATCCTCGACCCCTTAAAATGTACGATTAAAGAAGTCATCCCCAGCCGCAGCAACAAAAAGCTACACTTCCAACAAGTTTCTTTCATCAGCATCACCGCCGATAGCCTAAACACTTTAATCCATCAATACCCCTTACAAAACATCGAAATTCAAGCCACCAACCCTTTTGAGGTACACGATAAAAACAAGCTCCCCAAAGTCACCAAAACCCACAAAGCCGACTATCCCGAAAACCTATTCATCAACCCCGTTTTACCCGATTCTATCCGCGATACTTTCTTAATTGAAATTAATCCCCGCATCGCCACCCTCGACTACCAAATCAAACTCATCCAAATCGACCACCGCAAGCAAATGGAAGAATACAACCGTCAAATCGCCGAACTCAAAACCATACGCCAACAAGTCACCAACGAACCCAACCTCATCCAACGCGAAAAAATGACCGAACGCATCCATCAACTCGAAAAAGTAAAATACCCCAAAATCGACTATTCCATCATCCAAAAACTCCAAGCCCAAATCCGCCAACTCCAAAAATCAGACGCCCAAAAATACCGTCGCCAAAAACTAACCCAATATCAAAATCAACAAAAATCTATCCCCCAAACCACCAAATTCACAGGTTACCTAACCCAAATTCAAATTGAATAAGGAACGAAGTCAGCTTGTCATCCCGACCGAAGTGGAGGGAACTAACCGCAGCGGAGAAACCTGACAGCACCAAATCAAAAACCCGCACCTGACCTACTTGGAAAGACAGCGTCAATCAGTAAAATCATAAATATCAGCGCCAAGAACTCAATTTTTGATTTATTAAAAATCCCCTCCAAACTTGTCATTCCGACCAACGCGGAGGAAACTAAACTCAATCGCAACATGAAATTCCTATTCCTCATCACCCTCTTAAACCTCGACACCCTACCACCAGAGTCCAAACTCTACAAATCCTTGGCTCAATTCCACCAAGCCGAAACCCAATCCCAACTCACCGAATACACCTACCAAACCCAACACAAATGGCTGCGCTACCTCCCCACCGTCGGACTCACCTACACCCCCGAAGGCGACCCCCGCCCAGGCATCAGTTGGTCATCCAACCTCCTATTCCAATCTATCAACGAGTCCAAACGCAAAGAAGCCAAAATCCAATCCATCACCCAAACCGGCGACCTCCAATACCAAAAAGCCCGCTATGAACTGGAAGCCGCTTTATTAGCCCACCAACAATTCCTTGAATCCATCACCTTCCAAAAATCCATCTTAGAAATCGACCGCGAATTATTTGTTATTCAATCCTCCAAATACGCCGAAGCGCAGTTAAAGCCCTCCGAATTTCTGCAATTAAAGCGCACATTTTTATTAAAAGAACATCGAGTATTGGAAATGGAACAAGAATTAGCGCGAATGGAAAAACAGATTTTGGGGTTGGCGAAGTGGGAAGAGTAATGAAGTTCGACCTCAATAAAACCACCGATATTTTTTAATTAATAAATCCTTTTGTGTTATGAAATTTCAAATCTTATCAATCATCTTATTATCTTTATTTTGTTGGTCTTGTCATCAAAACGTTGACCTACCCAAACCGCAAAATAGCTTAGTGACAAATTCGAATTATTCCATAACAGGCTGCCAAATCCAATTCCTCCAATTTGACCTAAACACCCAAATGTATAGCTTCAACGGCAACGATTGGATTGAATTTGACCAAGCCTTTACCGCTTCCGCCGATTTCTTTCCCGCTGCCCGAATCGTGATGGAAACCGAAACCATGATTTTTTGCGATTTTGTGGATTTGGATATTGACGAGTACACCTATTCAGTAGAGCAATTGACCAATCCGCAGCGGTCACGCTATACCGTTTTATTGAGCGAAGACACTTTAGTTCCTTTGGTGAATGGGGTAGGGGTTGCTGGGAAGTTTGAACGGTCGCGGAGATATGAAACAGCTTCTAATGTGATAGAGGTTCAATAAAAGTCTGGAATAGACGCTTCAAATCTAAGGTAATAAAGGTCGAGTACATTTAATTTCTGTAAATGGTTGTTACACATGAAGTAGCAACCATTTTTAAGATGCCAGTATCTTCCTACTTGTTCATAAATATCACTAAAATTGACCATTCGGTCACCTATCAACAATTCAGGAGATTACCAATTTAAAGGTTTTATTTTCCTTACCTTTGTACTCAAAATAGCAAAAAAATAAATGGGAAAATCTAAACAACAAACCATTAATGTTCAAGGGGTAAACATTAAAATGTTTGCGACCAATGAAGAAGAATTCATTTCCTTAACAGATATAGCCAGCAATTTTGGTGAATCTCGAATTGTCGTTCAAAACTGGATGCGAGCCAGAGGAACCATTGATTTTCTGGGCGTTTGGGAACAAATGCACAACCCAGATTTTAAAGGCATCGAATTCGATGCCTTTAAAATGGAAGCAGGGAGCAATACCTTTTCGATGTCGCCCGAAAAATGGATAAAAGGAGTAAATGCCAAAGGAATTGTTTCCAAACGTGGACGGTACGGTGGCGGAACTTTTGGACACAAAGACATCGCATTGGAGTTCTGTTCTTGGGCGAGTCCTGTCTTTCGGCTGTATGTGGTTAAAGAATTTCAACGATTAAAAGAGGAAGAAAGTAACCTAAAATCTTTGGAATGGAACGTTAAACGTATCATGTCTAAAGCCAACCACCACATTCATACCGAAGCCGTCCGGGAAAACTTAGTCCCCATTCTTGATTGGAACACCAAGCGTGAAGCCATCTATCAAGCAAGTGAAGCAGACTTACTAAACTTAGCACTTTTTGGTGTTACCGCCCGAGAATGGAAACAAGCCAATCCTGAAAAGAAGGGAAACATCCGCGACGACGCAGGGCCAGAACAATTGCTGGTTTTATCCAATCTGCAAAGCCTCAACGCCCGATTACTCAAATGGAATATTGACAAGGAGCAACGCATTAAAATTCTCCACGAAACAGCGACGGAAGAGTTGAATATTCTATTGTCAACCAAAACATTAAGTACCCTCTCTACTGGAAAAAAACAATTGAAAAATTAATTCTGTATTGTTTTAAAACTTCATGGTTATAATTAAACAGTTGAATCTCCTGTCAATTTATCTTTGTCTATTTCTTCTGCCATTTTACTGATACTGTTAAAACTACCTAACAAATTGACGATAGCCCTCGCGCCCACTTCAACAGACAAGAAATTTATTCGTTGATTTGGTAAAGACCGTACTTTTTGCAAACTTTTACCCATTCTTTCATTACCGTCATTTCTTGCCATTACAAATCTTCTATTTTCTATTAATTCCGCTAATGTGTTGATGTTGCGCTCAAATTCAGAACGCTTTTTAGGTACATTATTCATTGGTTGAATATTCATAAAAAAGGATTTAAAATTCAAAACCTCCACCTTTCATCATCGAAAAATTGGCAATTGTATTAGCGTGGAGTCGTAACATTTCATCTACTGTAAGCAAGTTGGCTCTACTGTTCGGTAGTATTTTTGTCCGTTCGATTCCTCTTATTGTACGATATAGAGAAGCATTCATTTTTATGTTGTTTTTAAAAAATGATTCTCGCAAAATATTCATATTCCGCTCTAATTCTAATCTTGATTTTGGTCTGCTAATCATTTTTGTCAGATTTCGCTGGTTGAGAGTTTGCATAGTAAAAACTATCTGAACTCATTGTTTTTGTTAAATTAGCTTTTAGCCTGATTGTTTGGTCAATGGTCAAAAAATTAAACCTTCCATTCGGTAAGTATTTTGCTTTCATGAAAGATTTTAGCGTCCTGACATCATACGTTGTTTTGATTATTGATTCAGCATCTTTGACAATTAAATTAAGATGGTTTTCAAATTCCTTTCTCGATTTTGGTGTAATCATTGACATTGTAAGTAATTTAATTGAAGAAATTGTAAATCAAGCATAATTGGTTTACTGCTGAATTTACTTGATTGAGTGGAACATTGCTTGCTACAGCTTTATTAAGAGCATATCTTGGTATATATTCTACGGGAGATATGAAGTATTCCTGATTGAAAAAACTTCGTTTGTAGTACACGTTAATTCTACTCAAATCTGCTTCTGCTATATCAAATTCTTTGCATAATTCTTGAACCATTTTTTCAAGCCTTCGACATATTTTACCGTTGATAAAACCATATTCTAATAAATAATCAAAAGCATTTTGAATTGGTGGAAGCCAAACCCAATCAGGTTCAACATCTACACTTTCTGACAAATCCGTAGGAAAGGTCGCTTTCAAACCTTCCAGAATAGGAATTGCAGTAGCGTCCTTATCAGCAATAACTGTGAGTATTTTTAACAACGCATACTTTTTCATAAAGTGGTCTTCCTCTAAAATATCCATCTCCCTCGTTTTCAATTGTTCCCAAACAACTGCATAATGCCCTTCTGAAACAACTGAAAATAAAATGTACATCGCTAATTCAGAGGAAATATTGGGTTGCTTACTGAAGGCTTCCTCAACAAGTAATGGGAGAATAATTTTTTGTTCAACAGAACAGAGCCAGATGATTAATTCAATAATCTTTTTGTCGCTATTGAAATTAGGATAATTCAATAACCAAATAATGAATTTCGCTATTTGAATATCTATATTTTCTTTTGGAGAGGCATCCTTGAGCCAGGCGTAGCGACTAAAAATTGCTGAATTTTGTTCTGATGTTCGAATCATCAATTCTAAATGATTCTCAACCGTTTGGAGTATCTTTTGCTTCTTTGGAGATTCAATCTTTTTACTCAATAAAGGAATCAATTTTGCTGCGAGTACCCATTCCGCTTTATAAGGGTCATTCAAAATAAGGTCTTCACAAGTAGCCAAAATATCAGCATCTGAATTGGATGTTTCTATTAATACTTCAAAGGATTCTTTTGGGTTGCCATCAAGAATACTTAATCCATTCTCACCTTTCTTTTGCCATCCTTCTTTTATCAAACTTCTGGCTTTTGTTTTATTGCCAAATGTTAATTCCTCTTTCGCTTTCAGTAGATATTCTGCCAATATATCTTTTTCAGTTTCTGGCTTTTCGTGTCTATTTTCAGAATCAGCAACTGTTTCTGACTGCGGCTCAATTATTTTAGCATTGAGAAGTAATTTTTCTAATTTAGAGGAAATTTCTAAAGATGTTTCGGAAGTCAAATCAGAGATAAATGAACCTTGAAATGGTTTATCAATTTTAGTGCTAATCACACCGATTAATCGCTCTAATAGAAAATCAATCTCTGTAGATTTTCTGTTTTCTAATTCGGTTAGACTTTTCCCCAAAAACTTAGCATAATTATCAATGTAATGAATATCATCGCTAACAAATAATTCCGCTAAAACCCATTTGAAATATGGACTAATTTGCTCACCAAGCGCGTCCAGTAAATTGCGTATTCCACCTTCTTCCTCAATTTCCCTTGCTCCAAGTTCATAGCCTTCTCCTTTTACTGGTGTGTCAATCACCGATGATTCTGCTCTTTCTTGCACATCCTTTGGCGTGGAAAGTGTTACCTGTTTAAAGTATTGTATAGCTTTATCAAGAGCATCAACATGAATTAAGGATTGAATGAAACGCTCTTTCTCCATCCTAATGTATCGCTGAAAAGTCATCTCTCCCGAAGCAAAATCTAAGTGGCCCGCCAAAGTTGGTAATTGGGAAAAGTCACTGCTATCGTCATAAAGATTTTCGACCGCAGTTGTAATCAAATCCAGTTGGGCTTCTTTGTACCAAGAAATTCCCATTGAGGAATCCAACATCATTTTAAAGATTTTTTCCGCTTTTTCTTCTGCGGAAATTCGAGCATACAACTCCGCCAAATTCATTAATTCCGGAACACGTTCCCAACGATTTTGTACATGGCGATAGATGTACGTTTCGAGGTGTTCCAAAACCCGAAACGCAGCTTTTCTATGATTTGGATGGGGAACAAGCTGTGTTGCAATTTCTTGTAAGGAGTTTCTATAACCTTCCGTAAAAAGTCCGAGTTGGTTTTGAGGATTTTTTAGAATGAAGTCGGTATAATTTGGAACATAGTCAGGGCAAAACTCTAAAATAAATTCAGTAATCTTGCGATAAATAACAGGCATTATTTCTTCTGGAAGAGCGTAGGCGCGGTTTTCTCGCCAGTACATTCGTGCAAAAAGAGGAAACTTTATTTCGGGTAAAAACTGCTTAAAATTCAGAATTAAAGAAGCCAATTGCTTATCGTCATCAGTAGCTTTTAAATAATAAGCTCTTCCAAAGAAATACCCCGTTTTTTGAATAATTACCTTTAAGTTGGCTTCCCAACTATCAGGATTAATATTCCTTGGAAAAGGTTTGATATGACTACTCTGATTCAAATAACCAGAATAGGTATTGTTCTTTATTACTTTTTGTATTTCTGAAACATTTGCATTAACCCCATTTTCTCCCCTAATGGAAAAATCAAAGGAATCAGGAAGAATTTCTTTGATGATTTTTTCTACTATATCCGTTCGTTTACTTTCGGATATTAAGACAGAAATTATAGGCTTCCTATGGTCATCATAATAAGAAAATCTATCTATTGCTGTTTCAATTTCTGAAAAATAACTTTGATAAGAAGCAATTTCTTTATTAGCATAAGTGTTGTGTTTTAATTGTTTAAGTTCTATCAACACTAATGCAGTGAATCCAGCGGTTTTTTCATCTAATTTGAACCCTAATTTTTCAACTTTGCTTGGAAGCATAGGGGTATTTAACTTCCAACTCAAGTAGGCATTATGAAATGAACCAATTATATCTTTGAAAAAAATTATTGTTTCTCTATTGTTACCTAAGTTTTCAAAAGCCTTAGAAAAAAAATTGTTGAAATGAGAGAACTTGTGCATTGCTTTTTTAGGGTTAAAAGCAATTTCCAGACTTATCGTGTGTATAAAATTGAAAATTACATCTTGGTCAGCATTGTCTTCTCTTATTAATGAAGCAGTTAAACTTTCAAGAACATCCAGAATTTTACTTGCGCCGTCGTATGCCTCGCACTCAATCAACTTCTGAAAAAAGTACGCCCCATCTCGTATGCCCACCAATAAATTTTCATTTCTAATAATATAAGTCACCGCCTCGTCAGCCTTTCCCATTGCAATCAAGGCTTCTGCCAACTCAAACGCATACTCCTTAAATATCTCATCATACCGAAATCGAACTCGTTGTAACAATAGCAGCACTCGAATAACTTCGACCGACAAAGAAAAGTCAAAACACAACCGCAAAACGGCTCTCACATCTGTCAAAATAAAATCAGGAGATACGCTGTTCAGAGCGCAGTTGTCCACCCATTCTTGCTGGCATAATTCAATTGCCTTTTTCTTATTTCCCTGATTGCTGTTGTAAAAGTGATAAATAACATTACTTAAACCGTAGGAAGTTTCTGGATGCGTTTCGCAGTATTGGGCTATCCTTTGATGGATAATATCATTTTGCTGCTTGGTAGAATTTTTGAAAAAATCGCCAAACGAGCTGTGGTAAATACCGACAGATTCAGCTTCGCCATCCTCGTAACTTAACAAATGAACGACTTTATCAAATGTTAAATCCCATTGCTCTCGACTATCTTCCGATAACATTTGAGGAATGGAGTCAATAGGGGCTTTTTGCCTTAATCGCGAGATTGTACCGATGATTTTAACCTCTTCGGGATTGTTTTTTATTGTGTTCCAAATCGTTTTGTAATAGACCTTGATATTGCCGTCAATGGTCGGAATTTCAAGCAGCCAATTATTCAAATTTCCCTGCTCTTCAATTCGCTGTTTATTGCGAATAATATAAGTAGTTAAATATCTTAAATACAATGGATGACCTTCTGATTTTTTACCAAGCAAAGTAATCTGTTCAGGAGATAATTGAATGTCTGCGGCGGCTAACTTTTGACGAATAAAATGTTCTTTTTTGTCTTTACCTAGCGGCGTTACTTTGACCTCATTCTCCTTCGATATTTGTGCCTGAAAATTATTTGGTAAGACCGCCTTATTGGTACAAGAAAACAGAATAATCAGGTGTTCGGGTAAAGTATTGGGCAGAATACTTAGAAAGTCTGCCAATTTCCCTTTAGGTTTATCGGCATCATCCAATCCATCAATCGCCAAAACTCCTATGGTTTCTCTTTTTTTGTAATAGTTGCCCAAATTTTTGAGCAATAATCCCAGTTGTTGAACCCGTTCTATCAGATTTCTTTCACTTTTCTCTGGCGATTTATTCTGTAAAATCTTGAAACAAACAGACTCCATCCATTCGAGCAATCGCTCTTTGGTAGCTCGATTTGCCAATGCTTCGGAATCAGAAGGAACTTTCACAAAGTACCTTCCCGCAATCTCTATTTTACTCCGTTTGGCATCATATTGGGTGATAATCGTCGTTTTTCCAGACCCTGGAGAACCTGATAAAAGTGCGTAACCGCCATTCATATTACCCAAACAATCGTCCAATTCTTCAATAACGGGTTCATTGACGGATTCTTTAGTTTCATCAACTTCCGCTTTTAGCATTTCAGGAATATCTTGGTCAAGACCTTGTTCTGAAAAGGAAATACTATTTTTTTCCAGAAATTCTTTGACCTTTTTGAAACTGATAGCATGCAAAGATTCATCTAATTGCGAAATCACAAGACCAACCGCATAATTTCCCATAACAAGAGCCGCGCCAGATGCTCCACGAGTATCAAAAGGTTTTTCTAAGTCCAGGTCTAAATCCCATTTAGTATGAAAATCATTCGTTCTGGAAATCTTACCCGCAAACTTTTTACCCGCAGTATATTCCTTATTTGGATAACCAAAAACCTGATAGGCTGTACCGTTGGCAACCTCCTTACACATTAATGGAATATATTTATCTAATTCGACAGGATTGTCTAACTCCAAAATAGCAATGTCATCAACAGTTGATAAGCCATAATCCAAAATAGTAGCTTTCACCCAAATTGGCTCTTCTGATATTTTTAGAAAGTCAATAGAAATTTGGATAGCCTCGTCTTCTGGTTTTTTCTCAACAGATTGCTCATCCTGTTTTTTCTGAACGACATGTGCCGCAGTAATCGCTAAAGTAGGGGAGATAAGAAAGCACGTTCCATTATCACCACCGCAATTCACTCGACCTGTAGCTTTTTCTATATCGTAGGTAGTCAATGTCAGGCTCATGGTTTAAATTTTTATTTCGGTTTTCGGATAAATGATTTCGTAATTATAAGTTTTCTTCAAAGTAGCATCATCAAAAGCTTTGGACGTTTTGGTTTCATAATTGAAATATAAAAACCGCTTGAAATCAGATGGACGATTGACAATTCTTGCAATAGTTTCCTTATCAGGATGATGATGCCCTCTTCCATTGGTGGAAATCAAAAACTTATCGCTGTCGATAAGTTTGAGTAGCGCATGACTGGTATTTTTGGAACTGCCGTGGTGAGCAACTTTTATCACATCAAAAAGAATAGGGTAGCTTTCTACATTCTTTGGATAAATTTTTCTCAATTCAGTTTCAATTTGAGAAGAATGGGCATCGCCTAAAAACAGTAGTCTTTTATTTTCCACCTCCAAAACGAATGCAATAGAACTACCATTGGGAATAGCTTTATCTTCCTGAAAATACTGTTCTTTAGACAACTCCAAAATGTCTAAACTCGATGATGAAATGTCTATTTCTTTACTTTCTTTCTGTTCTAATCGAGCAACCAAAAACTCATAAGCATCGTCAAACAAAACATCATCACTAATCGCTCCAATACCCATTTTTCTGATTTCACTAACAAAGGCGGACTTTAATGCTGCTAATTGAATTTTAGAGGGAGATAGAATTTTTATTTTTATCGCTGGATGAATGTTATTTTGAAATTGACCATCGCTACAAACTGCTGCACCAAGGCTATCCTCATTCCAAGCATATTTATTCTTTAAAATCAATGCGCCTAAATTTATGCCTTGTCGCGTACTAATTTCTATTTCCTTACTATCAGAAGAAACGGTTTTTGGAAACCCTGACCTCACAATACTTTTTAGAGTTTCTTGTTCCATGAATTTTAAAGCCTTTTCTTCTTTTGCAAATTGAATATGGCGAAAAGTATTGTGCCATACTTGTTTGATTTTGATGATATTGGGTTGCTCACTTTGACCATTTTCTTCTAATAAAGGAATTGCGCCTTCGATATGGTCAGCATCAATATGTGTTATAATCAGTCGCGATAGAAACTGTCCTTCTGCCGCAAGTTCTGCTAACCTACTTTTCAAACTTTTACTAAATGTACTTTTCAAACCACAATCAATAAGAAGATTGATAGGGTGTGTATCGGTTAAGTTGATAGCAACCAACAAACTATCTCCATTGCCAGCAGGTAACATTTCTACTGCAATAGTTTCAGAATCTTTTTTGAATTTTGATACTGCCATTTTATTGATTGAAATTCTCTCTTTTAATTGCTTCGATAAATTTTTTCTGCTCCATATCCATCGTAAACAATTCTTCCTCAACTGGAATACGAAGATTGGCAAATACTTTTGGAGTTTGGTTGGGTTCTATGTCAAAACTGCCAGATTGAATATTTCGCTTTCTCAATCCTTTGATTTTCCAATCGCTACCTTGCAGAATATCATCAGGCGTTTCGCCCATGGTTTGACCTAAATAAAGAAGATATTTACCCTTCTTCTGCTCCCGTTTCAGTTTCTTCCATTTCTCATTTTCCAAATCAAGCAAAGTCTCAACAGGTGACTCAAAAAACTTCATCGTTTCCAACACTAACCTGTTATCTGCTTTGCCCGAAATTGTTAAAGGTATTACTTTGCTTTTCAGTTCAATCACTTGATGACCACAATGCCCCTTTGCAGTAATTAGTAATTCATAATAACCCGAGCCTGAGTTTTCATCCAATTCAAAAATCAACGTTTCCTGGTCATTGGGAGCAACCTCATAGGCTTCATCTTCTGATAATAATTCCTGTGTTTTTCCAATCACTTTGGAAGGTGAAAAGCGGAATTTATCAGGCGTAAATATCCCTTTTACACTATGAAGTCTTAATATTCTGGAATCAACTTTTTTATATTGAATGGTTTGGATGGCAATGCTATCAAGAATGAGTTTGGAAGGAAAGCGATTTTCAATAGTCACCTTAAATTTACATTCTTCTTCGGTATAGGATTTTATAATTTCATCATCCGAGAAAAAATAATCGAAAGAAAGGGGAGGGGAGTGTTTATGATGCACAAACCAATCAACCCTTTGTTTCGATTTAAAACAATCAGTAATTTCATCGGGTAGCGACTTGACGGAAAACGAACCTCCTTTAGAATCAGACTTAGAGATAAATTCAAAAACTTTATCCCAAATCTGCTTTGCATTGACCAAAGAATTATCAGGTATTGCGTGCTGTATGGAGTTCAACAAATTCGGTAAATCTGTCCCTCCTTCTATATTGAAATCATATCTTACGACTCGAAAGCATTTTAAAAACGCCCAAATAGTTTGTGGAGATAATACCGCTCCGTTATTGACCTTTTGCAACGTTTCTGAAAAAGCATCGAGGTAACGTTTTTTAGCCTTAATCGCATTTACTGCTCTAAAGAAGTCTTCTGCTGAAACCTTAGTTTCTGCCCAATCGAGCATCGGTAATAATTGATTATATTCTTTATCAAGTAGATTTCCTTTGATAACTAAAATTTTGTCCCGTTGCGAGTTAAAATCCTTTGAATTAAAATCTTGCCAAGCATCTTCAATGACCTGCTGAAAAGTATTGTCGTTCTTTGAAAAAGTTAAGTTGTGTTTAATCTGCACAAGCACTTTCGTCAACCGCTGATTATCCGAAATCAGTTCTACATATAAATCATCCGTAGCGAAGCCAGACTGCTGTTTAATTAATTGAATTTGTTCTGTTGGAAACGATGGAACAACTCCTTTAATCAGCATATTGATTAAAAAAGCACTTTGCACTCTAAACTCAAAATTAGCTCCACCTTGACCTTTAGAAAAAACATTACTACGATTCGATGCTACCATAAAATGAATGTTAATGGGCTTGGAATTGGATATGCTCAAAATTACTAACAAAAAGATATATATAACTCAAAAATATTAAATAAAATAATAATTCATAATTTTACCTCATGGAACTAATCTACGCATGGATAAATGATATACGCGATACCTTCTTTGATAATCAAGACTTTAATTTTAGCTCGAATTGGATGGTGAGTTTTGATAGGAATACTGAATTTTTATCAGCTAAAAGAATGAAACCAGAGGTTAAAGCTGACTTTTTTAAGGAAGACGGAAAAGTATCAAATATCACAGCGATTATTGGAAAGAATGGTACTGGAAAAACTCGATTGTTGCATCGGTTAGGAGAAATCATTGCATCCCCTTATGAAGACAACTATGATTCAATTGTTGTATTTGTAAATGATGATAAAATTGAGGTTTATAACAGCACTAATTCCGATATTACGCTCCATACCATTGATAATGGTAAAAAAATAAATATTCCTCCGCATAAAAAAGGGAAAAATAGGTATTCAGATGCTATTAGAGTTATTTATTATTGCCCTCTTTTTGAAGGGAGTTTTAGCTCCCAAATCAACATTGATGGATATTCACAATCTAAATTTAATGAGCTTTGGAATATTTCTTTAGGACCGATGATTTACGGGTTTCAAGAATTATTGAAGAGAAACGCTAATACGCAGTCTTCTGGATATTCTAAAGAGATAGCAGATAAGCACGCGACTCGTTTGACAAATGCTCCATATATCATTGATTTCTTTTTTAATTTTCAATCTTTTCATGAAATAAAAGGATGTATTTCAGATGATAATTTCCCAAAATCTATAAATTTTTTACCTGAATTTATATCCATCGCAACTCATGTTCCTGATGGAAAGCTGAATCCAGATGAACAACCTGACTTCGTGCAAGAAATAGGACATAATAATCTTAAATATTTTCTCTATGGTCTAATCTATTGGCAACAGGCTAATATCGAAAACCATCGTTACGACATTGACTTTAAAGACTTATTCGAGCAAAAAAGCTATCAGGATTACAGAAATTATTTTTTAGGAAAACTAAATGGAATTGGAGATAATGATAACATTGATTTCTTTCTTAAAATAGAAAAATTAGCAACGGATAATGTAATACAATGTCAAGGAGGAATTCGAGGTATTGGTGCTATCAATCATATTAAGCAACGAAAAGAGCTAATAGAGATATTTGAGAGTTATGAAAAAATTTTAAACAAATTGAACGGAGAGCATATTGCAAAATATGATTACTTCCTCAAATTACATTGGGGAAATAGGAGGAAATATCATTTTAGTGGAGGCGAAAGAATGATTTTATCTTTATATACTTATCTGAAAATCGCAAGTACGAAAAAAGAGAAAGAGCATCTAATTTTATTTTTGGATGAGTGTGATATTGGACTGCACCCTGAATGGCAACGTGGCTTTGTAAAAATGCTAATTGATATTGTACCTGATGTTTTTTGTAGAGAACCTAATCAGAAAGTACAAATTATTCTTTCTTCTCATTCACCATTTGTCATCTCTGACCTACCAGAAAAAAACATCATTTTCTTGGAAAAAGAAAACAATAGATGCGTCGTTCGCAAGGATAGAGAAAACTTCTCTAAAACTTTTGGTGCTCACATCAATACCTTATTTTCTGATAGCTTTTTTATGAAGCAAAAAATTGGTTCGTTTGCCGAACAAAAAATCAATGGCATTATCCATAAGTTGAACAAAAAAACTCAATTGACGGAAAACGAAAAGTACATTGTAGAAATTCTTGGAGAACCGCTAATTAGTCGGTCTATAAAAAGCGAATTGCAGAAGCAGACAGAAGCCGAAATGATAGAACAGAAAGATTATCGGATAAAAGAGTTAGAACTGAAAATTCAAAAAATGGAAAATGGTCAATATTCAAAATAAAATAACCTCTGAAATTCGAGAGTGGTATCAAAAAGGAGCTGAAAGATTTATTTATAAACGAATGGAGAAATTGGACAACACTATTCAGGTTTCTCATAAAGTGATTTTAAAGCAAATTAAACAAAATTTGCCGAGGATTTTAATGGGAACTCCTGACTTTTTAGAATCAATGGGTTTTACCAAAATAGCAAATCAATATCCAGCAGTCATAAAACAGATTTTCGATTACAACCGATTTGTAAAAAATAAAAATAAAGGGTGGAATGCTGGCGAGTTAGCAAAAAGATTAGATGTACCTACCTGCCCTTATTGTAATCGAGCCTACACTCATACGGTGGTGAGAAAGAAAGATAACAAGATAGCTACCCGACCACAATTTGACCATTTTTTAAGTAAAACCAAGTATCCGCTCTTTGCTTTATCGCTTTATAATTTAATTCCGAGTTGTCCACCCTGCAATCACAAAAAAGGAGATAAAAATTATTCTATACACACTCACATCCATCCTTATTTTGAAGGCTTCGATGATAAAATAAAATTCAATATTGATGTAAAACAATACAGTTTTTTCTATGGTGATGCAAATGCAGGAAGAATCGTATTTAATAAAACAGTTCTTTGTGATGACCATTTTTGGAGAAAAGCAAAGTGTAGCATCAGGGATTTTGATTTAGAAGATATTTACCAAGAACACTTGGATATAGCAATAGCGTTAATCCAAAAATCATTGATTTATGATAAGAAATTTTATCAAGAATTATTTCAGAAACTTGAAGCCATCAATCCAAAACATGAAAGTCATCTTTCCAATTTTGTGACGGTAAATTTTGTTTCTAATGCAGAGATTATTTTGCGACCATTGTCTAAGTTGACAAAAGACGTAGTAGAGCAGTTTGAATTATGGAAGTGAAACTTTAGTTCAAAATATTTGCATCATGACAAACCCAAGCGGCTGCCATCGCTGCCTTTCTCAACCCACCATATCCCAACGCGCAGCCATGCCAGCCGCCTCACACTTTTGCCGCTCTCCGTTCCTCCGAGCCGCAACGTTCAAGCTCACCCGCAGTTTCCGAATTTTGAAAAGCAATAGATGCTAAAATAGATTTAAATTCTCCAAAATAATTACCTTTGCAACAAGAAATCCAAAAAGGATTAAGCAATTAAAACCGTTCCTAATCACTTGAAAATCAATCAATAAAAAGTTTAGAACATCAAAAAACTATACTCGCTAAGCAATTAAACAAAAACACAAATCTCAAATGAAAAAAGCAACCTCCCTACTCCTACTCCTATGCATCATCACAACCGTTTCCGCCCAAACCTCCCTCCTCTCCTGGAACATCCGCGACCTTGGCAAAACCAAAAACGAACAAGAACTCAACCAAATCGCCAACATCCTCAAAGATTATGACATCGTCGCCCTCCAAGAAGTCGTCGCTGGACCAGGCGGCAGCCAAGCCGTTGCCCAACTCGCCGACCTCCTCAACCGCAAAGGCATCAAGTGGGACTACCGCATCAGCAACCCCACCAACAGCCCCAAATACAAAAAAGAGAAATACGCCTTCCTTTGGAAAATGAATAAGGCCCAACTCATTGACCGCCCAACCTTAGTCAAAGAAGTCGCCGCCAAAGTTTTCCGCGAACCCTATCGCGCCACTTTCAAAATAGATGGACAAAAAATCACCATCCTCAATTACCACTCCCGCCGCTTCGACGAACATCCCGAAATTGAAGTAGCAGCCTTAGCAGAATACCTGAAAACACAAAATACGGATAAATGGCTCATTGCGGGAGACTTCAACCTCTCCGCCGACGCAATGGCTTTTAATGCCTTCAAAGTACAAGGTTTTGACCCACTTTTAGAAAAACAAAAAACGACCCTCAAAAGAAAATGTGCAATCGAAAATGGCTACCTCTACCACGACATTGATAACATCTTTCTCAATCGAAAGCACTTTGTTATTTTGGATTGTGGCATTATTGATTTTGTAAATGGTTGTGAAAATTTAACCGCAGCACGATTTATTTCTGACCACGTGCCTGTATTCGTTGAACTAAAGGCAGCAAATTGAATACAAAATAAGCTAAATTTGTGTTTCAAAACAATAAAATCATGATATTCAGCTGCACCAAAAAGGTCTTAGACAAAGTAAAGAAATATCATCCTGTGGAAAACGAAAAACTGGAAATTGACTTCTATAATTGGTATGTAGATTTGATAAATATCGAACGAAAAAACTACTTTCTATTTACACATTCTACCTCCCTTTTCTCCTTTTTCTTGTACGCAGGAACTAAAAAGGAATTAACGAATCTATCTCAACTTTTTGCTGAAAAGCTACAAGAATTAATCGTTCGAGAAATCGGAACTTCAGAAGCCTATTTGACAGAAATGTTTCCCAAAAGCGAAGAAACCAGGTTCGTCAAAACCAATAGTCGTCACTTATTAGGAGCAATGAATGAGTTCAAAAATCAGATAAAAGTGCAAATTTGGCACAAGGGACCACTCCAAGAAACGCACCATCTAATCCACCACTACATGAATACAGGATTAGTTGGACAATCAGGAAAATACATCAAACCCAGTCAATTACTAAAACAACAATTACAAGAGCGATTAGCCTAAAAATCCCCTAACTGCGCCCACCGCTGCCCAAACCCATCCATCCCCAAATCAAGCCGCCAGCAGTCGCAACAATAACTACTTGCCAAACTCAACATCTATCCAAAGTAGTCATCGCCGCACCTGCCGACAGCTTGATGCTCCACAAACCTCTCCTTCACAGCCGTGTCCGCAGTCCCGCAGTAGCCGCTCCCCACCCGCCACATCATAACCGAGCCGCTACTAAAACCCCTCCCGCAGCATCTGACTTTAAAATAAACCTCCGAAAAGAACAAGCATCCGACCGAGCCTCCGTGTAAAATTGCCTACTGCTCCCATAGCTGCCCAATCACACAAATCTCTTCTTCGCAGCCCTGTCCACAGCCCCGCAATAGCCGCTCCCCACCCGCCACATCATGACCGAGCCGCTACTAAAACCCCTCCCACAGCATCCGACTTTGCAATAAACCTCCGAAAAGGAAAAGCATCCGACCGAGCCTCCGTGTAAAATTGCCCACTGCTCCCATAGCTGCCCAATCACACAAACCTCTTCTTCGCAGCCCTGTCCACAGTCCCGCATGGCAGCCGTTTTTCGTACCTCCGAGCCGCTGCCAAAATCCCCTTTCACAGCATCCGATTTTGAAATAACCGTTCAAGCACCCGACCGAGTCTCCGTGTAGCAGATTTAAGAAATCAAAATACAAAACTCTAATTTTAAGGTATTCTAATTAGGATGCCTTTTTATCGACGAAGCGAGAAATTGGTTAGATAACGATTTCAGGTCAAGAAGAAAGTTGCAACCGAATTAAGAGATTAAACGATGAGGAATAGTTATTTTTAAATTCAGTTTTTTCTTGTATATTTACGGTTTTAAATCAGTTTTAATTAAAACAGAAACAATGAAATATTCTAACCTTAAAGATTCGGAAGCCCAAGAATTAATTCGTCAAAAAATTAGAGCTTTGAAAGACAATGGTCATTTGCCAAAAGGCTACGCCAAAGTCATACGGGAAAAGTACCCTGAAATTTCAATAGATGTAATCTATAATGCAGCCAATGGTAAACCCGCATCGGAAAAAGTACAAAATGCAATTATTGAATTAGCATTAGAAAATAAAGCAGCTAAAAAATTAGAGTTGTTAGATTCAATTCTTGAGCCCGAAAGAAGTGATTCTTGATTTCCAAAAAATCTAAAATGAAAAGTCTGATTCGAATTATCGAGTCAGGCTTTACCTTTGGAAGAATTAAGATTATAAAATTGATAACTGAAATTAAAATTACGTTTGGTTCCTCAACGCTATCTACTCCGCCATTTCCTTGCCTCAATCAATCTCAAATAAAAAAGTCTAATCCCCCAAACCATCGCTTTTCTGCCCGCTAAACCCTTATCACAAAGCCCATCCAAATCATCCCATCGGAGGCCATCTCAATTCCCATCGCCACGAACCTAAATCCCAATCTCTCCCGCTATACCCTTATCACTAGCCATCTCAAAACCGCCCATCCCTTGCTTTTTGCGTCTCGTCGCTGGGGGGTGTCCCTCTCTGCCCTGCAAATACTCAAAGCCATCTCAAGTGCAGCCGGGGCCCTTTTCACCCCCCAGACTTCCGAGCCGGTTTTGCCATCCCACATCAGCCCGAAACAAGACAACAGCTTAACTACTAAAACCCTTACCCATTGTTGTCTTGCTTCGGGCTTGGTTTTTTGGGTGGGGGTGCTGTGCTTTGTTTTGCTGCTTTCTCGTCCTCGCGCCCGCTGCCTTCCCCCTTTTGCCGCGCCTGTGGCTTGGTCGTTTTCTTGCTTTTTTTCTTGCTTTTTTTCAGTTTTTTCTTGTTTTTATCGTTTGTTTGTCGTATCTTAGTGGTGGTGTTGGGCAGTTCTGCTGCCTGTTTTTTTCATCTTTTAGTTTTGCTTATTATGTCTGCTTCTGTTTCCTCTTTTGCGTCTTTGGTTTCCTCTTTTCCCGTTGTGGGGTTTTCTGGTTCGCGTCGTGCGCCTTCTTTTTGTGAGGTTTCTGCGGCGGGGTTTTGCTTCCAGTTGTCGCGGTCTTCTTTTGAGGGTCGCGTGTTGGTGGGTTGTGCTTCTGGTGTTGATGCGGTCGTGCGGCGGTCGTTTCCTTCGGCTTCCGTTTTTTCTGTTTCTGCTGCCGATGCTGCCAGCTTGGGTGGGGCGGCTTTTGCTGCTCGGTCGGCTCGTTTGGTTCAGGCGGTTGCCGAGTCGCGCGGGGTGTTGGTGGCCTTTCCCCGTGGTGCTTGTCCTGCGGGTGTTGCTCCTTCGCGGTCGTTTCGGGGCTGTGGTTCTGGTTCTTGGGGTTCGGTGGCTTTGGCGGTTGGTTTTGGTTGCCCTGCTTTGGTGGTGGTTGAGGGTTCTGGTTCCGAGTTTCCCGCGCCTGCTGCTCTGGCTGCTCGTTTTTCGTGTGTGGGTTCTGGGTTGGGGTTTTCGGTTTGGTGGGCTGCGTCTGCTTTGCCGCCCGTGGCTGGTTCGGGGGTTGCGGGGTCGCAGGGGTTGCTTTTTTAGCGGCTCTTGCGTGTGTTTGTTGTTGTGGTTTTTTTTTGGGGGCAACCCTCCCACAAACCCCTGACAAGACCCGTTCACCTGCCACTAACAGTTCGTTGCTTTAAGTTAGGAAGCTTCTTTGGAGCTTACAGGCTTAGTGCTTCGGCTCACAATTGGAAACAAACTTGAATTATTGGCTACAAAAAAAGGAAAAATAATCCAGTATTTTATCAGTTTTTATTTGTTTTTATGGGTAAAATACTGTATCTTTACATTACAGAAAGGGAACAAAAAAAGACCTTTCAATCACAAAATTTTAAATAGAAAACTATGACCGACTACTTATCTACCAGCGTAGAGGAAGCACGTTTATGTGCTGCTCAATATGACTTTACCAATGAAACCAACATTCTCCAAAATAGCACTTTTGACCGCTATGACCAAAAAGGAGATTTTGAGGTAATCAATACTGACCTCAACGAATGGGCTATTTGTATGCCATCGCCTTATTTTTTACCTGATACTCCGATGGTGGATTATTTGGAAGAGGGGTATTTTAAAAGTGCAAAGGTTGAGGACGAATGTAATTTGATGGTTACATTAAGAAAGCCAATCAATAGCATTCAGGACGAGGACTATATCCGCGAGTCCTTTGATATTGCTTTAGACTGGTTTCCAAAATACCGCGTGGCAGAAGCCTCTTTTGCTCGATTTAAAGAAGTAGAGGAAAAATATAAATTGGCTAAAGGTCAATGGGAAAAAGCACAAGCGGCACTCGCGGCATAACATTCAAATTACGGACTGTTTTAGGTCATTATTCACAACATACATTTAAAGATTAAGCATACTACGAGAGCGTGTTACTACGGTAACACACAGGGCGTTTATTATCACTAACCACCCGTTTTGGTAGAATAGGAGTTAGTGAGTTTAGTTCTTACGAGGGTTGCGCCCACCCTCATTTTTTAATGCTCCAAAGCCAAAAATCGTCTTACTAACATTTATAGTATCTGTTTCTCCCCTACCCATTGCCTGCCATCAGGTGATGGAGTGGGGGACTTTTGACCTCATTTGAAAACCTAAGACTAAATTATTTTTATCACAATTTTTAAACAAAAGTATTATGTCAAACAACACTTTATTACCAGTTCACAACGTGAAAAATTTAATGGATGCCGAAGGCGTATTGTTAAACCCTCGCTACATGAAAGGTTCGCCCCGTTCCTACCATTTGAACCTGTCCGAAGGTTGCCTAAAATTGGACGGCAAGAAACAAGTCACTGACCCCGAGAAGCCGTTCCAGGTCATTCCCATTGCCGTGCGGAGTTTGGAGGGTGCATTGTTTGGAAACCCGACCAAACGTTGGTGCGAGTTCTATTTTATCAACGAAGCGGGACACGTCGGCGTTTTTATGTTTCATTCTTTTAGTTTGGATAATTTCCGCAATAAATTTCGGGAATTGTACTACGAAGAAGTCAGTCCTTGCGACGTAGTTTGGACCATCAGCTACACCAAAAAGACCAAAAATGTGGAAGGTCGCAACAATACCTACTACATCGCCGATTTTGATTTTGAGCCTTTAAAAGAGGAAGAAATTGCCGTGGTAAAAGGCGTGGTGGACAACATCAAAGCGGAGCATTTCCACATCTACCGCGACGATACCCGTAATTTTGAAACGCTGTATTTCAAAAACTGGAGCGACGGAACAACCGCCACCGTTAAGGAATTAGTCGCCGAAACCAACCGCGAAAAAAAGCTAATTGCTCACATTGAGAACAAGCCAACAGCAGGGAAAAAAGCGGCGAAGAAAGCAACAGCAAAAGCCGCTTAGAATTAGCGCAAGATTTTAGCCGATGTTTATTTTTTGAATTCAGCACCCAACGATTCTCCACCGTTGGGGCTGGATTTCTTTTCTCAAAATCAAAAAAAAACGAACACATGAAAAAGTCAAAAACCACCGTTTACCAAATCGTCACCGATAAAATAACCGCTTTGTTAGAAGCAGGTACCGCCCCCTGGCGCAAACCGTGGAAAAGCGTCCACGGGACAAACGGCATTCGCCCGATGAATTACAAAACCAAACGCCCTTATTCCGGCATCAATTTTTTCCTACTGCTTTGCGAATTTGACAACCCCTATTTTTTGACCTTCAAACAAATCGGCGAAATGGGTGGCAAAGTCATTAAAGGCGAAAAATCGACCCCCGTTTTTTTCTGGAATTGGCTGCACCTCGACGCAAACGGAACAAAAGTAAAAACCAGAGAAGAAGCGGACAAATCAATTCCATTTTTGCGATTCTACAAGGTGTTCAACGCCACTCAAATCGAAGGTATTGAGTTTAAAACACCACCCGTAGTTGAACTAAAAAACAACGAGAAAATCGACCGCTGCGAAGCCATCGTTAAAGGCTGTCAAGACCTGACTTTAAAATTCAGAAACAAAACCAAAGCCTATTATTCCCCATCGTTAGACATCATCAACATGCCCAAAATCGAACAATTCGACAACAGTGAAGAATATTATAGCACCCTATTCCACGAGTTGGGACATTGGACAGGACACAAAACCCGATTGAACCGATTTAAAGAAGGTGCAAACTCTGCGGCTTTTGGTTCACCCGAATACAGCCGCGAGGAATTAATCGCTGAAATGACCAGCGCGTTTTTGTGCTTTGACTGCCAAATCGACCTCCCGAAATTGGTGCAAAATCAAGCTGCCTATTTGCAAGGTTGGTTGAGCATTTTAAAAGCCGACGTAAAAATGGTAGTGACCGCTGCGGCGCAAGCGGAGAAGGCTGCGAAATACATTTACAATACCAAGTGATTTGGAAAAATTGCGATTCCGTAAAGTCGGTATTGAACCGATTTTACGGAAAAATGGAGGTTAAATTTTCTTGCATAGAGATTGAAAAACTTGTCAATTATGAAGGACAAAAACGAAGAACAAACCTATACATTTCGATGGAAAACAACGGAGATAACAATTAAATACCACCCAAATTATTCCGAAGCGACCGAAAAAATAGCAGGGTATCGTTTAGTTCATTTACAAGTAATGTCTAAAAACAGAACGCCTTTGCCCATGACCGAAACGGGCTACCGTTCTCACTTTACTGCTGCTAAATATATTGAGGATTTTGCTTCTCCCATTGATTTTGTAAAAGCATGGTTGGCGGAAGCGGAACAGAGTAAAAAGTGGAAAGCCCAGCTTGAAAGAATGAGGAAAGAGAGCCAGTTAAACCTGTTTTAAATCTCTCTTTACCATCATTTAAAAATTAAATAACTGAAAGGTGGAAATGTGCCATTCAGCACCTAAAACCGAGTACCAATTTTGTCATTCCGACTACAACGGAGGAAACTACTAAATCTATGAAAAATCTACTTTGGCTACTAACCCTTGCCACTATTTTCAATACCTGTAAAACACAAAAAATTGAAATCGTACAACCAAAAAAGACGATTGTCGAAGACGAATTTCCGTTAAACTACCCAAATTTGGAAATTGATTTTTACGACGAAATTGGCTTGTTAGAGGTATGTTTTGAGAAAATAGAATTGTGCGCCGAGGCGTTCCATGTTTTAAAAATTCCAGAAGGTAATTTTTACAGCGAACCTTCAACCAATTGGAAACATGGAAATTATTGCCTATATTTTCAAATGGACGGCGCAATAGATTTAGTGACCGAAACGAGTGCAAGTAGGGTAGTGGTCAAGCGATGGAAAACGGAATTTTGATGCTCGTATTTTGTCCTAATTTCTAAGATTTAAAACGTTGTGAAATGAAAGTTAGGTTGTAGTCTTGGGAACGGTTGAAATTGTGATTGGGTTGAAGTGAAAACCGTTCCCATTTTCCAGATTTTAAAAATCCAAACAATGCCAAAATCAAGCAGACAATTAGATGTAGATGGTGTTTATTTTATGAGAAATTTTTCTTATTTCATCACGAGAATTTACAATTATCGAAAAGATTGGCTTGGAAATCTCGCAAGAACACCATCAGAATATTACGCCGATTTTCACGGTTGGGAATACATACTATTTCAGTGTAATGGAGATATTCCGTTTTTATGGACTTCCTTGACCGTTTGCTATAAATTGGGTATCAAATACAAATTAGCTCGCTATCAAATCCATGCAATTGCACAACATTTCGAGATTCATGAAAAACTGACCCGCGAAGAAATTGAAGAAATCGTTAGTAAAATTGAATAGAAAAAAAATGCCAGGTGTCCCTCGCCGCGCCGCTCAAAACCTAAGCATCATACGCACCGCAACTGCCACCCCTGCATCAGCAACCACTATCCCGCCGCCTGACTTGTCATCCCGACTGCAATGGAGGGAAGCTGATTGAAAAGCCAGCGCAGAGCATCTGAATTGATAAGGAAAAATCATTATCAAAATAGTAAGGAACAAATTTATTCGCTACCTTTACGAATCCAAACTTTTTCCAGAATAATACAATAAGGCAGACTTTAATTTAAAAGAGGCCGAACTCGGCCCCTTTTGATAATGTAAAAAGGGAAGTAAATTTTAAATAAATGGGTAAAAGAAAAATACAGGTAGAAGGAGTCGAAATTCGTCTTTTCTTGGAGGGAGAAGAAGATTATATTTCTTTGACAGATATTGCTAAGAAATTTGGTGACTCAAGACAAATAATTAGAAATTGGATGAGGAATACTTCAACACTAAATTATTTAGGTCTGTGGGAAAAGTTGAATAATCAGGATTTTAAAGAGGCCGAGCTCGGCCTCTTTAAAAATGAAATTACCGACAATCCAAGTACGTTCACGATGTCTCCACAAAAATGGATTAGTCATACCAACGCTTCTGGAATAATTTCGAAATCAGGTCGTGGGGGAGGCACTTATGCACATAACGATATAACCCTCAATTTCTGTTATTGGATTGACCCGCTTTTCCAATTGTATTTTATTCGGGAATTTCAACGCCTAAAATCCGACGAAGCCGCCGCCCTCGACCAACCGTGGAACGTCAATCGCTACCTTTCCAAAATCAACTATTATATCCACAACGATGCGGTTAAAACCGATGTCGTTCCACTCCTTGACCAAAATACCAAACGTCAAAATGTATTTTTTGCCATCGAAGCCAATCGACTCAATGAAATCGTTTTCGGCATGACTGCCAAGCAATGGCAAGCCATGAATCCCGACAAAAAAGGCAATATGCGCGACCATGCCACCATCATCGAATTACAAGTACTCGCCAACATCGAAGTTCTTAATGCGGAATTGATTAAAATTGGCATGTCTCCCGACGAACGCCATAACATCCTGTCCAATGCCGCAGAACGCCACACGAATATTATTGAAGAAAGGGAACAAAAGACCCTGAAAAAAGGAAAGTGATTTTTTGACAAGTGGAGTTTTTAAAGTAAAGACATTGTTTTTGTATTATAATTAAAAACAAAATATTTACAAGTATTATGTTAAGTAGAAAATGCTATTTACCTTGCATTATTCTTTAACCGAAAATGCCTAAAAACAGCATTTTCTGGTTGTCGTCAAACCGTCCACCGCCAAGCGCAGCGACCGTCTGCCGTCAACCATCTAATATTTGTGTTATGAAAAAAATCGTTACCCACATGGTAGCCCTTTTGCTCCTATGTGCCATTTTTAGTTGCCAAAGCAGTGCCCAAAAGGAAATGGACACGCTGCAATCCGTTGTTCAAAATACGACGGTCATTCCACCGCCTGCCGCCGAGCGAAAAATTCGGAGAACCGACGTTATTCATTCCAATACAGAACCTTGCCTACCCGATTTTGACCCACCAGCAACCTATCAAAATGCTTTGGGGAATAACTGCCCCAACTTCTGCCAATGGGTCTATGAAGGCTGGGCATCCACCGCTAACAACACAATTTACGTCAACTGCATCGACAATCCATCCAATTGGAGTCTAACCGTCCAATCAAGCGAAGCTGGACAGTATTTCCAATTTTTGGTTTTCCACGACCCAATCAATTACGCAGATTATCCCCACGGTGCCGGACTCTGTTCCCGCGACCTGATTTTTGAACCCTTCCCCAATACTGACGGCTCAATCCCCTGCATCGAGTACCTGGAATTTGAGCAGACAGGGGAGGGCGACCAAAACGGCGACCGTGCCATCCTTAACCTTTGGATGTCCGACGAGTATTGGGATTGTTACGAACCAGGCTTATTCAATTTTCGAGTAACCGCCCGTATGGAATTACCAATTTGGACAACTTAATCTAAGCATTCAAAACCAAACCACACTTTTTAAATAATCAGGGAATCAGGAATCAGCGAATCATAAATGAAGGATGAAAAATTCATCACTCCTCATTTATCATTCATCATTCCACCACCTGATTCCTGACCCTTTAAAATAACCAACAATGAAAAACGATTACCTAAAACTCGTTGCTACTTTTCTGCTTTTCCAACTTCATTTCTCCACTTCCTTTTCCCAAACCATCATCACCCAAGCCTTCGCTGAAGGACGCATTTCTTACGAAAACCAAGCCGAAAAACAAGGCGCATTTCACCTATTCATCAACCCAGAAACGCAGACTATGACCGTCATTCCTTTATCGCCTGATTTTCAAGGCATCAAAAGTTTGAGTGTTTGTAGCACTAGGGTAGGGGACTTGACTGATACCGTTATTTGCACTACCAATTTTATTGTTCCTTGGCATCCTGATTCTCGGCATGAAGTGCCTTTGCCGTCTGAACTTTTTGATTGTGTGAGTGGGTTGGAATCTTATAGTTGGCGGATTGTTTGGATGATGGAGAAAATAGAGGTTGTTTTAAAAGAGGTGGTTTTGAATGATTAATTTGGTGCAGACACAAAATCTGTTATAGCAAGTGTTGAGAGAGAAAATTTTGTAATAGAAGTCAGCAGCAGCCTACCACAAAATTCACTCACTCAATTTCTAAGATATTACTACTTCGGAAACGCTGTAATTTCAAATGCTGCCGAAGCTACCGCTATTTTATCATCTGAATTTCTGATAGCATCCAAGACGTTTGTGTAAATTAGGTTTTTAGTTCCACGCCGTTTTTTAAAATCGACGACATAGCGCAAGGTAAACGTTATCCAATTTTCATCAAAAGCCATCGTAATCATTGGTTCTACTTGGGCATTTTCAATCATCATCTTTTCGGTCATTTTAGCCCAATACTGTGAGGCATTTTTGGCATATTCACCCTGTACTTCTTGCAATATTTCTAAGAATTTTTCACGAGCATATTTATAGTCACCTTCTGTTTTAATGGGAATGGTTACTTCATCCCAAAGAAAAGGAAAGTCGCCTGAATAGTTGTAAACTGGCTCTTTAAAGATGAAACTATTGGAGATACGAACAATTTTACCGTTGTATAAATCGCCATTAACCCAATCGCCAATTTCCATCACAGCCGTACGCAAAACGCCAATATCAACTACATCACCTTTGATACCACCAAGCATCACACGGTCGCCCACGTTATAAAAATTAGAAAAATTGATAGCCACAAAGCCCGCCACGCTGGTAATCACTTCTTGTAAGGCAAAAGTAATTCCTGCGCCTGCAACACCCAAGAAAACGGTCAATCCTGATAGCTGTGAACTATACACAACCATGATGAACATAATGAGTAAAAAGTAACCGATGTAATTAACAAACTTTCGGGTGCGATAGCGATTATTGGTTTCTTTGACGTAGCGCGGAATAACGTTTTTTATTACACCCGCCAATGTAAAAATGACCAATCCACCAATGACAATCGTAATTATCCTTTGCAAAGTTGGGTTCTCAAAATAGGCTATAAATTGCTCCATGTTTATGTATTTTTTATTTTAAAAATTAACAGAAAAAGCCGTTGTAAAACGGTGAAACCAATTATCAATTGGCACTACTGGCTTGAAATCATAGATATTTTGGTATTGGACATTTAGTTGCAAGTATTGGCTAATTTTCCACGATACGCCTGTACTGGAAGCCAATCTTGGCGAACTGAACAAATTAGCAAAACGCGATTGATAGTAAATACTGGCATCTAAAAAGAACTTATCAGAAAACCACTTTTTGCAGCTAACGTAGTAATTCAATTTAGCGTTGTTTTCGATAATCGGGGACGTATCAGGCGGTAAATCCTCGTCTTGCACACCATTATAATTCCATTTTTCCCGTTCATAAAATCCACCCAATCCCATGAATAAACCGCCTTTGGCATTTCTGAAAAAGGCATAACGTAGATTCACGCCCGAAGCTACTTGAAACGCCAATCCTCGTGCATCTGCCCATTTGATTTGCGCGAAATATTCGGGCATTATCAGCTTATCTTTATTGGCTTTAAATTTTCCGTATAGATAGCCGCCACTCAATGCCCTCACGCCACCAACGGAAGTAAACTCTACTTTTTGAGCAAGCGTTAAGCTGTTATTTTTGATGCGAAACGCCAAATCCGTCACGCTGCTTAATTCAATCAATAGTTCCTTTTGGGTTTGAATTTTTACTTCAGGGGAAAATGAGCCTTTGAAGGTTTTGGCCGAATCCAATAGCACGACGAAATTTTCGGGGAAGATGATTTGAGTATTTCCATTTTGATAGAAAAACAGGCAAGATAGCAGTAGTAAATACTTCACTTAAAGTTGGTTGTTGTTTTGAAAATATACGTTAATTCATTTCTTAAAGCGTTCGCGCATCCATGAACACTTTGGTATCTCTACCATCAAAAATCGGTTCATCTTTGCCGCCACTTCTACCAAAAACTTGCTCGTCTGAATTAACTACAACTGCTTCGTATCGCTCTAAAATAAAATCTGCTAAGGCTTTATTCGTTTCGGCAATTGCTTCTTCGTAATCTGTAAAATCTTTCTTATTGATATTTTTAGCTATTGCTTGGCTCATTTTTTCAACCTCTGTATTTAGAATCCCCGCACCTTCCAAACTCCAATGTAACAATTCGACTAATTTTTCTTTATCTGTTATGATAACTTCCTTCATTATTGAATTTTTGGTAAAGATAGAGCAAAAAGAGGGCATAATATAATTTTCGGCATTTATAGCATATTTATGAAAGAAGGCGTTCATCACAATTTACCTCCACAATTATGACAAAAGGTAGCATTGGTATGATGCTCTCCCTGCTCACAATTAGCACATTCCTTAAAAATAACTTCTTTCAAATTCATTACCCGACCGCTAATTTCAGCCGTCACAATACCCGTCGGAACCGCAATAACGCCATAGCCCATAATCATTACTGCGGTTGCTAAAAACTTTCCGAAAGGTGTAATCGGTGTGATGTCGCCATAGCCAACGGTAGTCAAAGTAACAATTGCCCAATAGATTCCTTTTGGAATGTTATTTAAGTTCGGGTTCGCGCTCCCTTCTACGATATAAAGCAATGAGCCAATTATCATCGCCATCAGGATAACGAAGGTGATAAAAACTGAAATTTTGGTGCGACTGGCTCGGAGCGCACTTAGAATAATTTCGCCCTCACTCACAAAATGCCCCATCTTGAAAATCCGAAAAACTCGCAACAAGCGCAAGGCTCGGACAATAATCAGGTTTTGCGCCCCAATAAAAAAGATGCCTAAATAAGACGGAATGATTGCCAACAAATCTACAATGCCAAAGAACGAAGTAGCATACGCCAATGGCTTCTTAGAACTATACAAACGCATCACATATTCGACGGTGAAAATGATGGTAAACAACCACTCTAACAGAAAAAAAAGCCACCAATGGGCTTGCTGAAACTCTGCTACCGTTTCGAGCATTACCACTAAGATACTGAATGAAATAAGCCAAATTAGTACCTTATCGAATTGGCGACCCGCTTGGGTATCGGTTTCAAAAATGACGGTTTGAAGGTACGCCCTTTGATTGCTATTAATTCGCCGGTCTAATTGATTTTTCCCCCAAGCAGCAAAGGTGAAAATCCACTCCTTTACTTTGGTAGGCGTAGCCATCACAATGCTCTTTAAAAAAGCAAATGCCCTGACTATCTGCTTAATTATCCATCTGCCAAACCGTTGTATTGTTCTTTTCATTGGAGATTGTCTTTCGCTTTTAACAAAGACTGGATTTGGGAGATTGGTCACTTTGGAAAAAGATTAGGAAAGAAGCAATAAATGGAATTAATTATTATATATTTCGCTTACATTAGTAAAAAAATGAACCATGAACTTAGGTACTATTAGTAATCCAAATGAAACCATTGACCGTAAAGTGAAACACTTTTACGATTACATCAATTATTTGCTAAATAATAGCAGAGATAGAATCCAATTTTCACATGAAAATCATTTGACGCTCTTAGAAAGGATTGCTTTTAAAGTAGATAATTTTGACGTTATCTCATCCACGAGTAATTTGATTAAAGCCTATTTGGATAACCCTCTATTTTGTGTCAAAAGTGATAGATTAGCCCGAAAAGGAACGTCAAAAAGGCTAATTAAGGAACTCAAAACGATTTCACAAAGTGAATCATTTAAGGATGCCAAGTTTAGAAATAAGCTATATGAACTCATTGAAAATCTAAACGGAAAGGAGCAACTTGATGGGACAGCTTATTTCAAAAATGCCTTGAAGAAAACGACCAAAATGCTCCATTGTGATTGCTCATTAGCTATACACAAAGATGAAATCGAATATTACACAAGGTTGTTGGTCTTTGAATTTTTGAGAGCAGATTATGAGAAAAAGCATTTGTTAGGCATCAGGGGGTTCATGTATAGGATATTGTCCAAAGAAACTGATTTGACAGAAAGAGAAGAAGATAATATTTATTCAGAGTTTCCTTTACCTTCTGCCATTGAAGCCAATCGAGGTAAGCCAGGCTTTAAAAAAGAAGTAGAAGAATTTTTAAGCGGTCTAAATTTCTCCAAACAGTTTGAAGGATTATCTACTTTTTTCTCACGAGAAAAGACAGGTAAAATTTTGTATAAAGTAAGGAATATTTCCGAAGTGAACGATGATTTTGATGTTAGCTTTGAAGGAGTTCGTTTTTTCCATCGTAGTCATTTCTCTGCTAATACTGAATTTTGGGATAAATACGAACTGGATAAATTGCACGAATTTATCAATGAAAAGCATACTTGTTTGGCAGAAATAACATTGAGTTTTAAAATAGAATCCATTGGTCGGCAAAGAGCAATTGTGAAAATCAAAGAAGCTATTGAGTTTTTGAATTATGTAGGAAAAAACTATGATTCCTCAAAAAATGGTGCTGCCTTAGATACGACTAATAGCTATATTTTTTATGATACTTATGGTAATATCCAATGGGATTCAGAAGTCATTCAAGCATCAAATAGGAAAGTAAACAAGATGCTATCCAATCTATATCCTGATAAGTTTACAACCCTTTCTCCATCTATTCAAAAGGTATTTAAGTGGGCTGATAAAAGTTTGTTTAAAGCCAACGCAAGCACGATTTTAGAAGATAAAACTGTTTATATGTGGCGTTTTTTGGAGTGCATTTTTGGCTATCTTCCTATGAACAAAGGAGAGGATATTAAAAAGAATGTCAGTAACATTTTACTCACGAAACATTTGGACATAACGAAATCAAGGTTATCAGATTTTATCTGTAACGCTGCTATGAACTCTGATAATGAAACAATTAAGCTATCTATCAAACCGATGCAACTTAGAAATAAGGTTATGGCGATACATAAAAGAAAAGAGGATGTTCTGACTTTGAGAGCATTTGTTGATTACCCATTTTTGAATGAAAAATTTGCAGAGTATGAAAATCTTGAAAAGGAGATTAATTATGATGAAGCACATTACTTTTACTGTACCTTTTTAAAAGAAGTCCACGAGCAAAGAAACACTATTTTGCATCAAGGCGTACATTGCTATTCAACGCTAAAAAAACTCAATGCCTACATCTTTACGCTCATTTATCGTTTCCGTAAAATCTTATTAGAAAAACTCTTGGAGAATCCTTCTTTGAATATCGAAGATGCCATTTCAGCACTCTGCGAGAAAGGGCAAAAACTGCAAAAAAGAAATAAAAAAATGGGTTAGCGAAAGTCATTTTCGCTAACCCATGCAACGTTCAATAAATCACCTAATTATTTTTTCTTCTTTGCCTGCGGCACTACTGATTTACCTTTTTTGCCCGCTGTTGATGTCGTTGGAGCAGCATTATTTTTTGCTGTTCGAGTAGCCTTTTTCTGCGCTTTTAAGGCTTCTGCATTTTTCTTGGCTTCGGTTCTTTTTTGCACTTTCGTTTTCATATTATTTAAAGATTTTTAGTTTTGGGGCAAATGCAGCCGGACTGATTCATTTACCCCTCACACTATGAAACACTATTAGTTTGAAGCAACTGCCTTTTTAGGGGCTGCTGTATTATTTTTTTCGTTGTTGATACGAATTTTGTAGTTCTCCAATGTTTCCGACATAATGGCGTAATCTGCGGCGGCTCGCGTCGCAAAATCTTCCATTGATTGTTCTAATTCTTTGTCGGGGGCATCGAATAAATCTACTTGCACATGACCGATTTTTTCAGCCAAACTTTCTTGGCTGTTTACGATGTCTTCCAACTTTTGCTGGAAGTCTTCCATGATTTCTATTTTAGATTTTTTCATAATTAACTTATTTCGTTTTTTTAATTTAGGCTTTGTACTCAAAGCGAGATAAAGACTTTCTTTTTAGAGTTGGTCACATCTTTTTCTGAAGTTTTTTTTAGCCAACACCATTTTCAATTTTTGACTGTAAAACTTCCGCATTTCGTAGCCATAAATCTTGTTGAGGAAATGGAATTTCCACTTGATTCACTCGGAATAATTGGGTGATTCGATACCTCAATTCACTTTTTATAAATTCAACTCGTAAGTATTCATCACTAAAAAAATGCAGTACAAAATCTAACGATGAATTGCCAAAATCTTTAAATTGGATTTGTGGAGCAGGCGTTTTTAAAACATCATCATGCTCATTGGCAGCTTGTAAAAGCAACGTTGTTACCAATTCAATATCAGAACTATACGCTACCCCCACATTCACCTGAAAACGGGAAGGTTTATCGTTGTGGCTCCAATTGGTTGCATTGTCGCCAACTAATTTAGAGTTAGGAACTAAAATAGAGATTCGGTCCCGCGTTTCTACTTTTGAGGTACGAATACCAATTTTCACAACACTACCCACTACCCCATTTACATCCACAATATCGCCGACCTCAACTGTTCCTTCTATCAATAAAATTAATCCTGATACAAGGTCGTTAAAAGTCTGTTGAAGTCCTAAACCAATGCCCACCATCAAAGCAGCAGCTCCACCCCAAAGCAAAGACAATTCTACACCAATTGCTTCTAATGCCATCAATATTGCTGCCGTATAGATAATGTATTTCGCAAACTGCTGAAAAGCGTATTGCCGCCCTGCATCTACCTTTTTGCGCCGAAAATAACGTTGAAAAACTCGCCCCAAAAACCACAAAAATATTCGTGCAAAGGTTATGATAAGCGTGGCAATAATTAGATGCCAAAGGCTTAAATGAAAGTCACCTATGTTTAGAAAATTGTACTCTAAGATTTCTTTAATATTCATCGAAAATTAGTTTATTTTATCGTGTTTGGGAAAGTCTATTATCTCTTTCAAAAGGCATCAAATTTGGAGGAAGCGATTTCCGTTTTCTCTTGTGCTTGTGCTTGACTTGGTTTGAATTATTGACCCACACTTTCATGCTTAATACGAAAGCAATTAGGAGTAATATAATTGATATAGATGGCTTTACCCAACCCAAAATCACTATTCCAAACATAATAGCAGCAATGAAAATACGAACAGCATTTAAAGGATTTTTGATATGGATTTTCATGTTATTTGACAATTTTAAAGGTATGGGATTTCAAATTGCCAAATAAAGACTGAAAGGAAGAAATCGGTCACACTTCAATAAGTGATTTTATATTAGTATTTTTGCGATATATATAATCTAACCCTTCACAATAGATAGCTTCGTCATAGGTTTCAACGGCTTGTATTTATTGCTAATTGCAACGGCTTTTTTCTTTGACCAGACATCAAAAGCGTATCGAGATATGGTAAGAGTAAAATTGTATTCGATTTTTTGGAAAAGAAAAAGCCTACGGGCTTTGTATGCCTATATTTTTGTTCTTTTTGCCTTTGCTGTTGGTTACAATCAAATGGATATTGACAATTTTTACCACACAACTGCAAAGTATGAACAGAGTAATAAGGATTTATTAGAAGCAGCGAGAGATACCCTGATTCACGAATTTGAATATTTAGGTGGAGTTAGTCCGAAAGTGAGCAATACGAGATTTAAAGAGCGTGAGTTATCCAACTTAGAAAGGTATCACGAATTGGTAGAAACCAACTCTGAACTGGTTGGGGTTTTAGATTTTTATTCCAACAGGAATAGTATTTATATTCAACTACATATAGGTTACCATTACATAAACAGGGGAATTGTCTCACATGAAAATGAGCCAACTCCCCGTCAGTTAAAGCCTAACAATGTTTTTGAGACCTCCCGTTTATCCCTCCAGATTTAGGTCATAATTTTGGGAAGCAAGTAAATTGAACGAATCAGTCAGCTTTTCTTCTGAAAAATCATACAAACCATTGAAATAAATGTGCCGCCACGCAATGGCAGTACCAGATTTTATTGCCTTGATAAGCTCCTCTTTTTCCTCAACAGTTTTCATTTTCTGGATATGCCGAGTCATAAAGAGATAATTCCAACAAGTGATAGCACTCTTGATTAGATTTTTGCAAGCATCAGAGATGAGTTGGTCACGATGGGTCAGAAAAACCATTTCACCACCATTACCAACAGATACAGCAGACGAAAAACGATTGGATAATTCCACTACATTCAATTGCTTTTGAATCGCTTGTCTGAGTTCTAATAAATCAATGTATCGAAGAATGTAAATGGTTTTGATGATTTTTCCATACTCCTTCAATGCCTGATAAACAGGATGTTGCCGAGAGTAGGAATTGAGTCTTTTGAAAATTTGAGAAGCCGAACAATGCTTCAATTTTATGGAAGTTACTAATCGCAAAATCGCGTCCCAATTTTCTTCAATTAACTCAATATTGATGTAACCGTTAGGCAAAACAGAGTAGCCTTTTTCTTTATAATCGGCTATTTTTTCAAAGCTATAAAGCTGCTGACGGTGCAGTTTTGCAATTCTGGGGGCAAAGCCAAACCCTAAAATATCCATCAATCCAAAGACCGCTTCGGTGTACCCATGTGTGTCTGTGCTATGCGTCGTAGAGCGAATCGTTTCATTGTGTAACAACCCATCCAGCACATAAATGGCTTCCCGTTCGGTGGTATTAATTACTGTTGAGTAGAATGGAATAAACCGTTCATCAATGAAGGAATAAGACGTTACGCCTTTTCCGCTACCAAAATATTTGAAGGAATAATGAGCGTCAATAGTCGTATCGGAAGCGACCGCAATCTTTTGACCATCGCTTGAAGTGTGCAATTCTCCTTTCTTTTTTTTGAATAGATTTGGCAGTTCCAATTTATCCATAAAGTTGCTGATGGTGTCGGTTGCTTTCTGAATGTTTTCTAAATCAAAATACCAGTTGGCGGTATTTTCCAATTCCGTAGCAGTAACAGAACGTGCGACTTTTGCCATTTTTTCTACGCCCAAATTACAACCATACGCCATAATATCAGCAAAAAACACATTTTTGCTGGGTCTTTGCTTTCGATAATAAGGCTGATAATGTTTGAAATGTGCCAAATAATTGGTCAAATCGTCAATGGTTGCTAAGACTTCGCTGATTGGAATAATTTTCTCATTGGGAAAGATGCTTAAAGATTTCGTTCTATTTTCCATATCTATTTTGGGCGTTTTTACCATGTATTTTCCATCTTCTCGCAAAATGAAATATAGGTTTTCGCCCTTTAAAATGCGTTGATTGGTGTGATGAAAGTGTTCATCCAAGAGTGGTTTTAATTTATTCAGTACCGTTTTAAAATCTTTCCTATTTGTCAATTTAGCTTTTTCTAATAAAGAATTTTGTTGCTCTTTCCAGTAGGTCGAATTGATTAAATACTCGTCATAGGCTTTGTAGCGATAGGAATATTTTAAGTTGAGTCGACCACTTTTGATGCTTCGATAAATGTTTTGAAAAAGGAGGATTTTGTACAGAGAAATTCTAAATCGACCATTTTCATCCAACAATGCATCCTTTTGGTCATCGTCTAAAAAATCGGTCGGTGCTGTCTTTGAAATTTTGCCCTCCTTTTTTTTAAAATGATGGATGGCAGCCATTAATTGGGGTGGAGAAGTTTTGACATTAAAATGTAGTGTTTTAATAATTGGTGAAACCTGTTGCTGCAAGGATAATGAGACTTTTTCTAAGCAATTAAATAAAGCAATTTGCTCCTCTTTCACATATTGTTGCTGCATTAAATCTAAGGTTTCCTGGTCTTCATCCTGTCCTTGTATGAAGGGTAATAATTCCCGAATTTGTACGACGGTCGCTACTGATTCGGGGATGACAATTGCTTTGGGCTGCCAAATAATTGCCGTAACTTCTTTGAGTAAATCATGCTTGGATTGTGCCATGTCAGCCATCTTTTTTGATTGCTTTTTGCGCTCTTTTCTCGTTGCAAACAAATATTCTTTATGTTGATAATGAGCAGTATTGAGACCTCCTCGACAAGCAGATAATAAAATATCAACCAATTGGTCTTCGTAGCTACGAATTTGAAACGCTGTAAACCCAAGCAGCAACAAATATTTATCGGCTAACGACCGCTGTGTTATTTGACTGGATTTATACTTGATAACCAGTTCCCCGAAGTACCGAATAGCGGCTTCATTTAATTCGAGTTGAGGAAGTAGCGATTGAATTTGTTCAAATATTTGCCAGACCAATTCATGTTTATCAATGTTTGCTCGAATGGATTTAGGGTTGTCTTTACGAATCAATTTTTTCAAACTGGTGAAGGCGTAAACCGCCTTAGTTTTTTCGGTAGCGATACTTTTAATCAGCAAATGGTCGAGTGCAGTTTTATGACTTGGTTGCAATAACTTATCAAGTGCTTGGTGCAGCGTTCGGTCCCGTTTTCGGATGCCGATTGTCAAGATGGTTTGCAAGGCATAATACGATGGTAATTCAATGTGGCGATGCTCCAACCAATCCAAAATATTACCCAATATCAAATGCGCTCGGTCAAAAGACCAAAGGGGGTTATGCATCAATTGAGTAATCAAAAGATGATGCTTTTGGAGTTTGAACGCATCGTATCCAAAATGAGCTAAGATTATTTTTCGGTGACGATTATAGGTCTTTCGATTGTAGTCATCCAGAAGGTCATCAAAAAATAATAGCCCCAATCTTTTACCCACAAACTGAATATCAGATGGATTAAAACGTTCTGGTAAAAAGAACCGTCGCCTGGCTTTGAAATAACCAAACATCAAATGGAAGCCAACTTTATTGGCGGTCGTGTAAAAAGACTGCATCCGTTTTTCCAGTTTAACTGGAAGCGTCAAAAACTTTTTACGTTGGATAGAATTGAAATTGGGCGGATGGTCATAAATCTCAATTTCGGTGTCAGACCAAATTTTAATTTCTGGCATGTTAGCTGTTTTTAATAAAGTGAAAATGAACGTTTATTCTTTTGATTAAACGTTATAGAATATCATTGACTATTTTATAAGTATTATTATAAAATAACTGTCAAATAAAGGTTTTTACTTAATTTTGTAAAACAACCATAATTATGACCACAATTGCATACCTTAGAATCAGCACCACAGACCAAGACGTTGAAAAAAACAAAGCGGACATTTTGCATCTGGCTAACAATAAAAAATTGGGACAAGTCCAGTTTGTAGAAGAAACTATCTCTGGAACGGTATCTTGGAAGAAAAGAAAAATTGCTCCCATTATTGAGCAACTCAAAAAAGGAGATAATTTGATAGTAAGCGAACTGTCCAGAATTGGGCGTAGTATGCTTGAAATTATGCAAGTACTTTCCATCGCGATGGAAAAAGGTATTCATATTTATGCCATCAAAGGTGACTGGAAATTGGATGATTCCCTGCAAAGTAAAATTATGGCAATGGTCTTTTCTATGGCAGCAGAAATTGAAAGGGACTTAATTTCTAAAAGAACGAAGGAGGCATTGAGAGCGAAAAAAGCAGCAGGTGTAAAACTGGGAAGACCAAGAGGAATAGGGAAAAGTAAATTAGACCAATACAGAACTGAAATTGAGGGAATGCTCAATAATGGCTCCACTCAAAAATTTATTGCTCATAAATATGGGACGACAGAAGCTAACTTTTCTTTGTGGATGAAAAAGCATGGTTTGAAGAGAGGAAATGTAAGCCAATTGTAAGTAAGTTGTTATGTGAGACAATTCCCCTGTTTATGTAATGCTAACCATAGACTCTCAAAGAACACTCAACGGGAAAACAAGTACGGAAAAACGATACTACGTTTCCAGTTTAAAACCCAATGCAAAAGTTTTAGCGAATGCTATCCGAAAACATTGGACGGTTGAAAATGAATTACATTGGTCTTTAGACGTTGCTTTCAACGAAGACCGATGCAGAATTAAACACAAACAAGCTGCTGCTAATTTTGCAGCAATCAGGCGGTTTGCTTTAGCTTTGCTCAAAAATGCTAAGTTATCAAAACTTGGTATCAAGAATCAAAGACTTCAAGCTGCTTGGAATGACGAATTCTTAGAAAAAGCTTTTGAGTTCTTTTTGATTGTTAGTCAATCTGATACGCATTAGTGTTTTGACTTTTCGTTCGCCCTAATTGTGCTATTAAAACGGCGAATTTCTTTTTCTTGAAATACTACTAATAATGTAAACAACAAATTGACTATCCCAATAAAATACAATACCTTTGCCCTTGAAATGAATACGTTTACTAAAATATTAGCGATTTATATGTTTGCCTTATCGCTCATTCCCTGCGGTGACGGTGGCGGTGGTATTGTAGAATTAGCTAATCATTTTCTTGAAATTGAACATCAACATATTTCAGACCACGACCAACACTCTAACGGCTGTGGTGACGATACTTGTTCACCTTTTTGCGTTTGTAGCTGTTGTTCCATTTCGATAAATATTGCTACCAATCCAAATCTAACAGACAACTATACGATTCTTATTTCTCGTAATCTTCTTCCTACAATCCTGATTTTTACCCCTTTAATTTCAGTTCCTCCATTTGGCAACCGCCAAAGTTTAGCTAAACCATTTTCGTGGGATTCCTACGCCCACACCTTCCGTATTTCTTGGTTAACTAAATTTTAATATCACTATGTTTGATAAGATAATTGCTTATTCGATAGAGAATAAGTTTGTCATAGGGCTATTGGTAGTCGCCCTAATCGTTTGGGGTTTATTCTCCTTGCGACAACTCCCCATTGATGCCGTTCCTGACATTACCAATAATCAGGTACAAGTCATTACCATTTCGCCCACGCTTGCCACGCAAGAAGTGGAGCAATTCATCACTACGCCGTCGAATTGGCGTTACAGAACATTCAGCAATTAGTAGAAATTCGCTCTATTTCCCGTTTTGGGCTATCGGTGGTGACGGTGGTTTTTGAGGAAGATATGGATACTTATCTATCTCGCCAACTGGTTAGCGAATACCTCAAAGAAGCCGAAAGCAATATCCCCGATGGCTTGGGTACGCCCGAAATGGCTCCGATTTCTACGGGTTTGGGGGAAATATATCAATATGTCATTCGCCCCAAAGAAGGGTACGAAGACAAGTATTCCCCGACCGAATTACGCAGTATTCAGGATTGGATTGTTAGCCGCCAACTGTCGGGCATTGAGGGAGTGGTAGAAGTCAATACGATGGGGGGCTTTTTGAAACAATATGAAGTTGCCGTTAATCCTAATTTGCTCAAATCGGTAGGCATTAGCATTACCGATGTTTTTGCGGCTTTGGAAAATAGCAACGAAAACACGGGCGGCGCATACATCGAAAAAAATACCAGTACCTATTACATCCGTACCAACGGAATTGCTCAATCGCTGGATGATATTGGTAATATCGTGGTGGATGTGCGAAGCGGCAGACCGATTTTAATTAAAGATGTGGCTACCGTACAATTTGGCAAAGCACCCCGTTACGGCGCGTTGGTCAGGGATGGGGAAGAAGCCGTAGGCGGTCGGGTAATGATGTTGAAAGGCGCAAATTCGGCTGCGGTCACGGAACGGGTGAAAGAACGGGTGATACAGATTGAAAAGTCTTTGCCCGAAGGAGTCATTATTGAACCCTATTTGGTACGGGATAAATTGGTTTCTACGGCTATCGGAACGGTCAAAACCAATTTGATAGAAGGGGGATTGATTGTCATTTTCATTTTGGTGTTGATGCTCGGTAATTGGCGAGCAGGGTTAATTGTCGCTTCCGTCATTCCTTTGGCAATGTTGTTTGCCGTTTCGATGATGAACGTTTTTGGTATTTCTGCCAATCTAATGTCATTGGGTGCAATTGATTTTGGGCTAATTGTCGATGGGGCGGTGATTATCGTGGAATCCATTGTCCACCGTTTGCAAGTGGGTTTTGCAGGGCAAAAATTGACCCAAGCCCGCATGAACGAAGAAGTCAAAAAAGCATCTATCAAAATCCGCAGTTCCGCCGCTTTTGGCGAAATCATCATCCTGATGGTTTACATTCCTATCCTCGCTTTGGTGGGTATTGAGGGCAAAATGTTTAAGCCGATGGCGCAGACCGTGATGCTGGCAATTGGTGGCGCATTGATTTTGTCGCTGACCTATGTACCAATGATGTCCGCTTTATTTTTGAATAAAAAAATCACGGATAGAAGAACCATTGCCGACCGCATCATTGCTTTTTTCCAACGTCTGTACACACCCGTTTTAAATTTGGCTTTGCGCTTAAAAATGGTTTTCGTCTTGGCAACCGTAGCCCTGTTTGTCCTTAGCTTCATCGTTTTTAGCAGAATGGGCGGTGAATTTATCCCCACATTGGATGAAGGGGATTTAGCCATGCAGCAAATACTTCCCCCTGGCACTTCCCTATCCCAAAGTATTGAAATGTCCAAAATCATTCAACGGAAATTACTCAAAGATTTTCCTGAAATCGAAGATGTCGTCGTCAATATCGGGGCAGCCGAAATTCCGACCGACCCCATGCCCGTCGAAATTGGAGATTATACTTTGGTAATGAAACCAAAAAGCGAGTGGACTTCTGCCAGCAACCGCCAAGATATGTTTGAAAAAATTGAAAAATCGTTAAGCGTTATTCCTGGGGTTGGCTACGAATTTTCGCAGCCTATCCAGTTGCGTTTCAATGAATTAATGACGGGTTCAAAAGCGGATATTGCCATTAAATTATATGGGCAGGATTTGGAATTATTGTACAGCAAAGCCAAAGAAGCCGAAGCCGTTATTACTCAATTGGGCGGTGTCGGCACGGTCAATGTAGAGCAAACAATTGGGATGCCGCAGATTATTATCAATTTCAAATATGATAAAATGGCGCAGTACGGTTTACAAGTTAAAGAGGTCAATCAGGTAGTACGGGCAGCTTTTGCAGGGGAAAGCGCAGGGATTATTTACGAAGGAGAAAAACGCTTTGATTTGGTAGTGCGCATGGATGAAAAATACCGAAATGGCATCGAAGATGTACGAAATTTATACGTCACTTTGGACAACGGTACACAAGTGCCTTTGACTGCCGTAGCCGAGGTAGAACTAATAGATGCGCCGATGCAGATTTCCCGTGAAAACACCAATCGCCGCATCGTAATTGGCGTAAATGTGGGCGATACTGACATAGAAACGTTGGTCAGTAATATTCAAACCGAACTCGATGCAAAAGTAGAATTACCCGCAGGGTATTACTTCACTTATGGCGGTCAATTTGAAAACCTAAAAGCGGCGAATGCTCGGTTGGCGATTGCCGTTCCCTTGGCTTTGGGATTGATTTTCATTCTGCTGTTTTTTACGTTCGGTTCAGTGTCGCAAGCCGCTTTGATTTTTACCGCTATTCCACTTTCTGCTATTGGTGGAATTTGGGCGTTGGAGTTGCGAGGAATGCCATTTAGTATTTCCGCAGGGATTGGATTTATTGCCTTGTTTGGGGTTGCGGTTTTAAATGGAATTGTCTTGATTGGCTATTTTAATCAACTCAAAAAAGAGGGTGTCACCAATATTCGGGAGCGCATCATCAAAGGTACAAGTGTGCGACTTCGCCCTGTACTTTTAACCGCTTCCGTAGCTTCTTTGGGCTTTTTGCCAATGGCTCTTTCCAACTCTGGTGGCGCGGAAGTGCAGCGACCGTTGGCAACCGTGGTAATTGGCGGTTTAATCACAGCTACCTTTTTAACCTTGGTCGTTTTACCAATTTTGTACAGTTGGCTGGCGCAATGGCAAGAGCGAAAAGGCGGAAATTCTATCGCTCCAACTGCCGCTTTAATTTTATTACCGATGTTGTTTTTTAGCCTATCAGCCGAAGCCCAACAACGACCCATAACCATAAATGAAGCGGTCGAAATGGCGGTAAAAAATCATCCTTCCATACGGGCGGCAGACTTGCAAATTCAACAAGGGCAACGTCTGGAAAACCTCCCTTATTCGCTCGGCGATACCGAAATTAGCTATCTGGGGGATGGATTATTTAGGGAAAACGGGCAACGGGTCAATCAAATTGGCGTGGTGCAAAACATCCCCAACCCTGCCACGGTCAAGGCGCAAAATGCTTTTCAAAAAGAAGTCGTTACGCAAAGTTATTTGCAAAAGGATTTGACCCAAAAAGAGCTGACTTTGAGGGTAAAGCAGTCTTATTTTGAATTGCAACAAAAGAAAGAATTGCGCGAGCTGTACCAACGAATCAGTCAGACCTATCAGCAGTATTTTGATATAGCTGCCGTCAGGGTGGAAACAGGCGCATCCAATCCCGTGGAAAAACTGACTATCCAATCTTCTTTAAATGAATATCGGCTGCTGCTCAATCAGTCCGCTTTGGAAATTGAAAGTTTGGAAAAGCAATTAGCCAGTTTATTGAATACGGAACAAATGGTGACTTCAACGGACAGTTTAACCGTGCTGCCCTTTGCGCCAAAGGATAGCCTAAACAATCTACGGGTGCAGATTGCACAACAAAATATTCAGCTTGAAAAGGCGAATGTAGAATTGTTGAAAGCAGACTTAAAACCTGATTTTAACGTGGGTTATGCTGCTCAAAAATACTTTGAAGGGGGTTGGCTCAACGGATTTCAGGTAGGGATTTCCATTCCTATTTTTAACAGTCATATCAAGCGAAGAATTAGCGCACAAGAATTGCAGGTTGAAACCACCAAAGCCCAACTCAATGTAGAGAAACAGGCGATAAATCAGCAATTACTCTCCATTGAAAATGCGGTAAAGCTGTATGAATCGGGCGTAAATTATTATCAGGAACAACTGGAAATGATTAATCCTGAAATAGAGCGCATTTCCCAACTCAACTATCAGGCAGGGGAAATTTCCTACCTCGAATTGCTGAACACCTTGAATATTTCTGCCAAAAACCAAATCAGTTTTTGGGAGCAGGTTTTAGCGTACAACCAAGCCGTTGTTTTTTATCAATTTCTGTCAAATCAATAAAATAATACAATGAAAATCATAAATAAATTAGTGCTATCCATTTTTGTAATTACTGCCCTTGCTTTATTTTTCTCCTGTGGTCATAGCCACGCCGAAGGGGAGGAGCATGACCACGACCACGGAACGGAGGAACATAGCGAAGATGATGGTCACGGACACGGTGGAGAGGAACACGAAGAAGGAGAAATTCACCTGACCAAAGAGCAAATTGAAACGATGAACATTCAATTTGGCGATTTCTCTCAGGTCAAAATCAATGATTTTGTCAAAGCAACAGGAACGTTGGGACTTCCGCCCAATGCCTTGACTTCGGTAAGTGCCAAAGCCAACGGTTTTATCAAAAACAGCAAAAAATATGTAGAAGGCAGCTATGTGAAAAAAGGCGCAATTATGGCGTATTTGGAAAATCCTGATTTCATTCAACAGCAACAAAAATACCTCGAAGTTGCCGCTGAACTGGTCTATGACCGTCAGGAATTGGAACGGCAGCAAACCCTTTTGGCAGCCAATGCAGGGATTGAAAGAAACGTCCAAAAGTTAAAATCAGAGGTCGCTATGAATACGGCAACATTGAAAGGTGTTGCCAAACAATTGTCTTATCTCGGCATCCATGTGAAGGATTTAACCACCGATAACATCGTGCAGCGCATTCCCATTTATGCACCGATGACGGGCTACATTACTTCCATCAAAATGCACAACGGGATGTTTGTTACTCCCGAAATGGAATTGATGGAAATTGTCAATGAAAATCACCTGCATTTGGAGTTGGATGTTTTTGAACAGGACATCGCCAATATTGAGGATGGGCAGCGGATTAGCTACACCATTCCCGCTTTGGGTAGCACCATTTATGAAGGAGAGGTGAATGTGATTGGCAAGGAATTTAACACCGAAAATAAGACGGTACGGGTACACGGTCACTTAGCCGAAAAGCGACCCAAGTTTATTAAAGACTTGTTTTTGGAAGCTAAAATTTGGCTGAACGACCAAACGGTCGATGCGCTACCCGAAAAGGCGATTATTGTAGATGGTGAATCCTCCTACGTTTATGTAGCTAATAATCAAAATATGGAAAATGAACTAAAATTTGAAGCCTTGCGAGTAATTGCGGGTACAACAGACGATGGTTTTACATCTGTAAAGCTGATAGACCCAATTCCTGAAGGAATGAAGATTGTGACTGAAGGGGCGTACTATGTTTATGCTCAGTCGAAAGCGGGGGAACTGGCACACGAACATTAAAAGAACTACAAACGTTTTTGAGGGGTGGAACGGTGAAACTTCATAACGAAACTGTTCTACCTCTATAAAAAATTACTATTTTTGCGTTAATGAAGTTTTTTATCAAAATATTTACCATTTACATTTTTGCGCTATCGTTTGCACCCTGCGGCGATGGTGGTGGTGGTATTTTGATAATAGCCGAACATTTATTGGGTATAGAAACAGCCATTCAAGACACTTCTAAAACTGAACAATCTTCTGACCCTTGCGAAGAATCTCCCTGTTCTCCTTTTTGTATTTGTAGTAGTTGTTATACTGCCTTAAATACAGTTAAAGAAATTCCGCTGCCACAAAGAATACTTATTACACCACCAAAAAATACTCCTTCCTTTATTCCGCATTTTAGTTCCATTCCTTTTAATCATTCCATTTGGCAACCGCCACGATTAGGTTAATCAATTTGGCATAAATAGGTATGCCTTTTTCACAAATTTGCTTGATTAATCTAATATTTAAAAAATGAAAAAATTATTATTGTCATTAATGGCAATGGCTACCTTTAGTGTGGTCTATTGCCAACATACCTTTGTCGCAACGGTCGTAGATGACGACACCGACGAACCCCTAATTGGCGTAAATGTATTCTTTGAATCCCTCGAAAAGGGAAGCGTCACGGATTTGGATGGGAACGTGCAAATTATAAATCTACCCGCTGGAAACTTCCTTGCCCGAATAACTTACATTGGTTACGAAGCGGAAGAAATAGAAGTCACGTTGCCACAAAACACTCCGTTGAATATTGAACTCGAAGCGGGAGGCGAAGAACTGGAAGAAGTGGTGGTTACGACTACCCGAAGTAGCCGTTTAATTCAGGATATTCCTACCCGATTAGAAGCAATCACCGCCGAAGAATTAGGCGAAAAAGCCTTTATGAATTCTACCAATATTTCAATGCTGTTGCGGGAAAGTACGGGGATTCAAATGCAGCAAACTTCCGCAAACTCTGCCAATCAAAGTATTCGGATTCAGGGCTTGGACGGTCGCTACACTCAATTGCTTAAAGACGGGTTTCCGATTTTTGGAGGATTTGCAGGCGGTTTGAGTATTATGCAAATACCGCCATTGGATTTGAAACAAGTGGAAATTATTAAAGGAAGTGCTTCTACATTATATGGTGGTGGAGCAATTGCAGGACTGGTCAATTTAATTAGCAAACGCCCCGAAGAAGAACCACAATTGGAGTTTATGTTTACCCAAACCCAGGCTTTGGGTTCTACCTTAAATGGGTTTTACGCTGAGGAATACGGAAAAGCTGGATTTTCTCTTTATACAGTAGGAAATCTTCAACAAGTCTATGATGTCAATGATGATGATTTTTCGGAACTTCCGCAGGTGAGAAGTATTGCGGTTAATCCCACTTTCTTTTATGATTTTGACGAAAGCAGTAGTTTGAGAATTGGTGTAAACAGTTCTTTTGAAAACCGTTTGGGGGGTGATGTAACCGCTATTGAAAACTCACCGAGTGCCGAACATCCTTTTACGGAAGAAAATAAATCTACTCGGTTGGCTTCACAAATCAGCTATCAAAAAGCATTTTCTGAAAATGCCAATTTAATGATTAGAAATAGCGTCAACTTCTTTGACCGAAGTATAGAAATTCCTGATTTCACTTTTGATGGTCAACAAATAGCAAGTTTTTCAGAGGTATCTTATTCCACCTCAAACGAAAAAGCAGATTGGGTCTTTGGTGCAAATATGTGGACGGAGGAATTTACCGAAACTCCTCTTAATCAAACTCCTGTAAGGGATTATAGTAATAACACCTTTGGTGTTTTCGGTCAGAATGTGTGGTCGTTTGCAGAAAAAGCAGCTTTGGAATCGGGTTTAAGAGTCGATTACAATACTGATTATGACTGGTTTGTACTGCCGCGTATCAATCTCTTATTGGATTTAAATGAGCATTGGACAACCCGAATTGGCGGCGGCATGGGGTACAAACTACCCACCATTTTTAGCGAGGAAGCGGAAAACCGCACCTTTCAAAACATCCTTCCCATTGGCATAGAGAATACGAAAGCAGAAACGTCATTAGGGATGAATTTGGATGTAAATTATAAAACGATTTTATTTGATGAAATCAGCTTTTCGATGAATAACCTATTGTTTTACACCCAACTTTTTGACCCTTTGATTCTTACTCAAAATGGAAATAACCAATTTCTTTTTGTTAATGCAGACGGTAAAACGGAGAGCAAAGGATTGGAAACGAATATTAAATTTAGTTACGATGATTTTAAGCTCTATTTGCAATACGCTTTCATTGATGCCACTTTGAATTTTGATGGCATCAATCGGCAAAAGCCAATTACCCCACGACATAATGCAGGAGGGATATTGATGTATGAAAGCGGAAAATGGAGACTGGGTTATGAAGTGTATTTCACAGGCGGGCAAACCTTGTTAGACTTGTCTCCCGTCGAAGATTACTGGACGATGGGACTATTGGTATCTCGTCAAATTGAGAAGCTCAACGTGTTTGTGAATTTTGAAAACTTCACCGACACCCGACTTTCTAAATTTCAAGATACGGTTATACCGCCACATACCAATCCGTCTTTCCCCGAAATTTGGGCACCGACAGATGGATTCATTTTTACCGCAGGGTTAAAGTGGACGATATTTGGAGAAATAGAAGAAGAGTAGAAATTACTGCTCAAACTGTTAGAGAGTAATGACTGAATTTGCTCTCTAACTTTTCTATCATAAAAAAACATCATGCAAAAATCAATATACAAAATCTCTCAAATGGATTGTCCGTCGGAAGAAAATCTAATCCGTATGAAGCTGGATGGAATGCCGAGTATAAAAAACCTCGACTTTGATATTCCAAATCGAACACTAACCGTTTACCACGACGGACAAACCGATACCATAGAACAATCCATAAGCGCATTAAATTTAGGTGGAAAGAAAATAGTAACCGAACAAACCGAAGAAGTCGAGTTTAGCGAAAACGCCAACCAAAAGAAATTACTTTGGATAGTACTTGCTATCAACTTTGTTTTCTTTTTAATCGAAATGACCACGGGGCTGATTTCCAAATCAATGGGATTGGTAGCAGATAGCTTGGATATGCTGGCAGATGCTTTTGTTTATGGTATTAGCCTTTTTGCAGTTGGTGGCACTTTGATAAGAAAGAAAAGAATAGCGAAAGTTGCGGGATATTTTCAAATTACTTTAGCAATCATTGGCTTTGTGGAGGTATTAAGAAGATTTTTTGGTGTAGAAAAGATGCCCGATTTTTCAACCATGATAATAGTTTCAATTCTTGCCTTAATTGCGAATGGGGTTTGTTTGTATCTATTGCAAAAATCTAAAAGTAAAGAAGCGCACATGCAAGCCAGTATGATTTTCACCTCCAATGATGTTGTGATTAATTTAGGAGTAATTACAGCGGGGGTGTTAGTGAATTGGTTGGATTCCAGTAAGCCTGATTTGATAATTGGAACAATAGTTTTCGTAATAGTGGTTCAAGGAGCAATAAGGATATTGAATATAGCAAAATAGAAAACATGGAGCAAGTAAATAAAATTTTAAATCAAAAAGCTGTCCGCATTACCGCAATGCGGCAGCTTATTTTAGAATATTTCGTAACCGAAAATGCCGTATTGGGTTTGTCAGAATTGGAAAAAGCCTTTCCAAAATCCGATAGAATTACCATGTATCGAACCTTGAAAACGTTTGAAGAAAACGGTATCTTACATAGCATCAAAGGGGAGGGGGAAGAAGCTAAATACGCGCTTTGCCAAGAACATTGTACGCCCGTTCATCATTTTGACCGACATCCGCACTTTCAATGCCAAAAATGTAAACAGATTACTTGCATTGATAGCCAGTTGATACCTACGATGGAGTTGCCCAATGGGTATAAACAAACAGAGGTAAGTATGATGATAAAAGGCATTTGCCCCGATTGTCAGGAATAACTTTGCAATAGTATTGCATTGAATACTATCCTAATTTTGCAGAAAAAATAATGAAAATGCAACTTTACTTATTCCTGTTTCTGATTATCTATTTCTTCTTTGTATTCTTCCTTCGGTCTTATCTGCTTTGGAAAAGAACAGGCGTAAATCCTTTGACGTTCAACAAATCAGACGATGCACATGGCTATAATGGTAAAATCTTTACCGTCATTTCGGTATTGGAATTTGTAGTCGTGTTCATCTATGCTTTCAAAGGCGAATGGTATCAATATTTGCTACCATTTTGGTATTTAGAAAATAGCACCTTGCAATATATTGGATTGGGTTTGTTATGCCTTTCCCTCCTTTTGGTTTGGGTGGCTCAATCGCAAATGGCAAACTCTTGGCGCATTGGAATTGATGAAAAGAACCAAACCGAATTAGTCACTAATGGCTTATTCTCTGTGTCAAGAAACCCCATTTTTTTGGGAATAATGATTGCCAATTTAGGCTTGTTTTTGGTTATTCCAAATGCTTTCACCCTGCTTATCGTTTCTCTCTCAACGGTTAGTATCAATACGCAAATTAGATTAGAAGAAGCATTTTTAAAGAATAGTCATGGCAAAGAATATCAGGAATATTTGAATCAGGTTAGACGGTGGTTCTGACTTTAAATTTATAAAAATGAATTACAAACAATCAATTATAGGAAGTTCAATTGCTTTTATACTGGCAACAAGTTGTTGTTGGCTACCTGCGCTAATTATTGCTTTTGGCGGTGCAACGGGTTTGTTAGCCTTTGCCAACGGTTTAGAGCAATTCAGCGGTATCTTTATGATAACTGGTGCATTGTCTTTGATGTATGGAGGTTATCAATTCTACACTAAAAGAAACTCAATGATGCTATCAAACGAAGTTCAGTTACAATCTACAATTACTTGCCCTGAATGTGGACACCAAAAAGCCGAAACGATGCCTACTAATGCTTGTCAGTTCTTCTATGAATGTAAAAGCTGTAAAAAAGTATTGAAGCCCAATCAAGGGGATTGCTGCGTTTATTGCAGTTATGGAACGGTGGCTTGTCCGCCTATTCAATTGAACCAAAGCTGTTGCTAAACGTAAAATTTAAAATCAATAAAATGAACAACCATATCACCCACCCCCATCCACCAGAATACGACAAAGACGGTAACCTGATTTGCTGCACCTTGGAGGAAAAAATTGACGGTAAAACACCGCCTTCCATTGCTCCGAGAAACGAGCAACACCAACATAGCCATAGCCATAGTGAAGGAATTGGTTGGAAAGCCTATCTATTACCTATCGTTAGTCTATTTTTTTTACTAATAGGATTAACTTTTGACCATTTATTGCAAGCCAAAATTTTCAGCGGTTGGGCAAAAGCTATTTGGTACACAGCAGCATATATTCCTGTTGGTTTGCCTGTGATTAAAGAAGCATGGGAAGCACTTAGAAAAGGCGAAGTATTTACCGAATTTTTCCTTATGTCTATTGCCACTATTGGCGCATTTGCCATAGGTGAATATCCCGAAGGGGTGGCGGTGATGCTGTTTTATGCCATTGGTGAATTATTCCAGTCCGCAGCCGTTAAACGGGCTAAAAACAACATTAAAGCCCTGTTGGATGTCAGACCTAACATAGCAAGCGTTTTCAAAAACGGAAAATATGAAACGGCTGACCCTGAAACAGTCGCTATTGGTGAGAAGATACAAGTCAAAGTTGGCGAAAAAATCCCCTTGGATGGGGTTTTACTTTCCGAAAAAGCGGCTTTAAACACAGCAGCCTTAACAGGAGAAAGTAAACCGCAGAACGTCCTACAAGGTGAAAAAGTAATGGCTGGTTCTATCAATCTCGACGGAGTTATTGAACTAAAAACCGAAAAATTATTTAACGATAGTTCCATTGCCCGTATTTTAGAATTGGTGCAAAATGCTACTTCCCGCAAATCCAAAACCGAGTTATTAATCAGGCGATTAGCAAAAATTTACACGCCGATTGTGACCTATTTAGCGATTGCCATTTGTGTCTTGCCTTACTTCTTTGTATCGGATTATGTGTTTACGGATTGGCTCTATCGAGCATTGGTTTTCTTGGTGATTTCTTGTCCTTGTGCCTTAGTAATTTCCATTCCATTAGGTTATTTTGGTGGCTTGGGGGCAGCTTCTCGCAAAGGTTTGTTATTCAAAGGAGCGACCTTTCTCGACCAATTGACGAAAGTAAACACCTTGGTCATGGACAAAACGGGAACAGTCACCAAAGGCGTTTTCAAAATCAAAGACATTGAAATTACGGGCGACTTTTCCGAAGCTGAATTTATGCAGTTATTGATGGCAATTGAAGCAAAATCTACCCATCCGATTGCCAAAGCCATCATGGAATATTCAGAAAATAACAACCTTCCCGAAGCCACCGACATTCAAGAAATTGCAGGGAAAGGATTGCAGGGCAAAGTCAATGGAAAAGATATTTTGGTGGGCAATAAAAAGTTGATGAACCAGTTTGGCGTGAGTGTTCCAACGGCAACCGACGGCATTGTTGAAAGTATCGTCATGGTCGGAATTAACGGACAATTTGCGGGCTATGTTACCATTGCCGATGAATTGAAAGAGGATGCCAAAACCACCATTCAACAGCTACGAGCGACGGGAATTGAGCAGTTGGTAATGTTATCGGGCGATAAAGATTCCATCACCCAAAAAGTAGCCAATGAATTAGGCATCACCCACGCCAAAGGTGGCTTGCTGCCCGAAGATAAATTAAACGAAGTAGAAAACATCAAAAAAGACCCTGTCAAAGTGGTCGCCTTTGTCGGCGACGGCATCAACGATGCGCCCGTCTTGGCAGCAAGTGACATTGGTATTGCTATGGGCGCAATGGGCAGCGACGTTGCCATTGAAACCGCAGACATCATTATCCAAACCGACCAACCTTCTAAAATCGTTACGGGTATCAAAATTGGTAAAGCAACACAGCGCATTATTTGGCAAAATATCGCTTTGGCTTTTGGAGTGAAAATCATTGTCTTGATACTTGGAGCAGGCGGATTGGCGACGATGTGGGAAGCGGTTTTTGCCGATGTGGGGGTGGCTTTGTTGGCTATTTTGAATGCGGTGAGGTTGCAAAGGATGAAGTGGTAAAATGAGAAAGAAGGTTAAATTTTTTAGCCTTCTTTTTTTGTACTAAATAATTTTAGAGGTAACAAAACCTCCATAGTGGGTAGTGCGCTAAATTCAAAATGTGAAAAGGCAAATCTGATAAAACAGAAATATATTTCAAATTAGTTACAGGAAAACTATGCTTTTAAAATTTTCAAATTTTGCTAAAGTTTTGAAAATCAGTAAAATAATCTAAATATGGCTCGCCTGGAATAAGCCAGGGCAAAGTTGAGTACCTGGGCAAAAGTTTGTGACATAAAAAAAGCCGGCTATCAATACTGACAACCGACTTATTTAACCCCAAAAAACCAAGTCTTTAGGTTTCAAAATGTGCTGTAAATATAGAATTTATTTGCTACCAAAAGAAAAAATATACTTAAAAAATAAAACCTACCTCGGAGAGAAGTAGGTTTTAGAAAATGATAGATAACATCGGCTAAAGTACAAAGGTAAGAAAATCTACTTTTCTTCCTTCTTATTTTTTGCTTCTAATTTCTTCTGCTTCTTAGCTTCTGCTATTTGATGCTTAAAATTTTTGTCAGATATAACTTCCTCACCTGTTCTTTTCTCAAATGCTTCAAGCGCATCACCCGCAGCAGCTCCACCTTCTATTGCCGCTTTTTTATTTTCAAAGAAGCCTTTTGCATCTTTTTTTTCTGCTTCGTTTCGTGTTGCCGTTTCTCCAAGCATGGTAAAAATCAGCTCTAAATCCGTCATGTGGTCGCGCAAATTTTCACGCTTTAAACTCTTGTGCGCTTTATATTCAGATGGGGTCATTCCAAAGGTCGCCCTACTAATTTCAGCAGTTAAAATTGAATATTCAGCTCCTAATTTGACATCACGTTTTTTCCATTCATCCGTTAGTTTTCCTCTAACGTCAATCGACTGTAAACGCTTGGCTATCCAATCTTCACTATATCCTAAATCCTGATAATACTGTCTGGCTCTCTCCGCGGCAAGTTCTGGATTCTCAATTTCCTGTATTCGCTCATAAGCCACTTTAGCAAACCATTGTTTAAACGGTTCTGCTTTCGCTGAAGGGATAGATTGAATTATTCTAAAAACTCCCTCCGTATTAGCACAGTTTATCTTTTGTTTTCCCCCTGCGGTTTCTATTGGAAGGGGGGTGGCAATTTGCCCCCACCCTTTGGAAAGCTCCTTATCCCGTCTTCGCATATCCTTTAAATAGCCACTTGGATTTTTACTTTCACTTAAAACTTCGACCACATCAACAATGGCAAAATACCATTCCTCACCGTGCCAAACCCTACGAATTTGCTTTTCTTGAAATACTACTAATTTATCTTGTTCGTCCATTTTCTGCTTAATTTTTTCTATTCAGTATCAAAATAATTAACTACTGAAAAGTGTTAATTGCTTACCTATTGATTTGGTCAAAGTTAATTGCTGAACCGCTTTACAATCAGGAAAATTATCACTCTTTTCAAGGATGCCGTATTGGTGTCTTTTTCTTTTCATCAGCAAAGATTGAACAAAGCGGTTTAGTATTTCTTCATCTTCAATCCAATAAGTTTTATAAGTACCTTTGCCACCTAAACGCCCCCAAGAACATTTTACAGCATATTGATTTTGGAGTTCATCAAATTTAATGATAATACGACAAATCCTATATCGGTTAGATTCAGGATTTACGCTTTGTAAAACCAAAAATTCTGGTTGTTTGAAATTCATTTTAGTTACCACATCTTTTCCGCAAAACTCCGCGCTTCCTCGCCCATCGCTTCCGTATAAATGGCAGTCGTTGTAATACTACTATGCCCCAACCATTTAGAAACTGTCGTTAGCGGTACACCAGAACTAAGCGCATGAATAGCAAAACCATGTCTTAAAGCCTTACTTTTATTTGCAGGGGGAGCAATTTCAGCTTTTTTAAATACGCTGTTAATATAGGTGCTTGCCGTTTGTCGGGAGATTCGTTCACCTCTGCTATTGACCCACAGAAAACGGTCTGCTCCCTTGTCTAATTTATGCGCTACTTTTAACAATCTCAACAAATCATCAGGAATAGGCACTTGCCGATAAACCTTTTTATCCGTGTGCTTTTTCAATGTTCTAAAAGTAATAGCTTTTTCCTTTTGGTCAATGTGCTTTACTTGCAAATTCAGGGCTTCACTAATTCGGCAACCACAGTAAACCATCACTAAGGCAAGGGTCATTATCTTACCTTCTGAATCATTCGCTGCGGTGATAAATGATTTTCTTTCAACAGCGTTGATATATTTTCGTTTTCCTTGACTATCGAATAGGGATAAATCCATATTTTTACCGTTCGTTTAGACTATTGTAAAGTTATAGCAGCAAATGTAGCATAAAAATATGTCACTTTACATGATAAATGACCCGATTTTTAACACGACAAATGGGCTTCACTAAGAGGTTCTTACTTTCACGAAAAATAAATATTTTTAACCCAAGATTTTCTTTTTACCTAAAAATGGTTGGTGGTATTTCCGTTTTCCTGTAGCCTTATACATAGCATTAGCAACTGCTCCAAATACAGGAGGAAATGGAGGCTCACCCAATCCTGTCGGGTCAATTTCATTTTGAACAAAATGCACCTCAATTTCCTTTGGAGCTTCACCCATTCGTATCATTCGATATTGGTGGAAATTGTTCTTCTGCGGAACACCATCTTTAAAAGTCATTTCTCCATAGAAAGCATTTCCGATACCATCAACTATGCCACCTTCCGCCATATTTACCGCAGCATCAGGATTGACAACAATACCGCAATCAATGGCACAAGTGACTTTTTGCACAACAGGCTTTCCATTTTCAATGGTCAAATCCAGTACATGAGCTGCATAAGAGTTATGGCAGAAATAAGCGGAAACCCCTCGATAGAGATTCGTATCATTTTGCCCCCAGCCTGCCTTTTCTTTGACTAACTCTAATACACTTGCGTAGCGGTCGGCATCATAATCATTGGTTTCACCGACTGGATTTTCTTTGGCTCGTTTCAATAGTTCCAATCTAAACTCGATGGGGTCTTTGCCCATAGCTGTGACTTTCATCGCTAAATGGCACAAAATTTTCATCGCTATTTGGCACAATCAACCTTTTCCAATTTTCACTCCCTTTTTCCTCAAGTAATTGTAAAGCGTGTTTTTTGAAATTGAAAGATGCTTGCAAATTTCATTAATTGACATACTGCGATTATTGTAAAGCTGAACGGCAATCTCTGCTTTTTGATTTGCCTTTTCAGATAATCCTTTTGGACGACCTCCTAACTTGCCCTTGGCTCGGGCAGCAGCTAAACCAATAAGTGTACTTTCTCGGCGAGCCTCTTTTTGAAAAACAACCAATCTTTCCATAACATGATACAAGTCAAACTCAATAGCATCTCCTCCATAAACTTCTTCATCCAAAGTTTGTAGTTCGATGTTTTTAGATTTTAACCATCGACAAAAACTGACCAGTTGGTCAAAAGAAAAGGAGATTCGATTTAACCGAGTGGTTACTAACATATCTCCCTCTTGAAAGAAATCCTTGATTGGCTCTAATGGAAAATCTGCTTTCAACGGAAAGCCTTTTTCAATCACAATCACCTTATCACATTCAGCATCTTTTAATCGTTGAACTAGTTGATTAGTATCTTCTCTTGTTTCATTTGCCCATTGATGTAAATAGCCTATTCTCATACGCTCATTTATTTTTCAGCATTGATATAACTATACAGTGTTGGTTTTGAAATTCCCATCATTTCACAAATTTCTTTGACTTGAATTTTTTGCTCCTTATAAAGTTTGATGGCTAATTGTCTTTTTTCAGCACTCAAAGATTTTGGTCTGCCTCCCAATCTTCCTCTGGCTCTGGCAGCAGCTAAACCTGCTTGGGTACGTTCACGAATTAATTGACGTTCAAATTCAGCCAATGCACCAAAAATGTGAAAAACCAATTTTCCCGTTGCAGTTGTTGTATCAATCACTTCTTCAAGACTTTTGAGAGCCGCTTCTTTTGAATCCAAAAAATTTATCCATTCAATCAAATCTTTCAAGGAGCGTCCCAAGCGGTCTAATCTCCAGACAACCAAGACATCTCCTTTTCTAAGAATTTCTTTAACGGTATTTAAACCTGGGCGCTCCGTATTTTTTCCTGAAGCCTTATCTACAATAATTCTTTCACAACCTGCTTTTTCCAAAGCATCCTTTTGCAAATCCAAATTTTGGTCAAAAGACGAAACACGAGCATATCCAATTTTCATAGTGGCATTATATTGGTTAATAAATTCAAGTCAATTATAAGTATTTTAACTTTGATTAAAAGATAAGTTTATTAACAACAAAGGTAAGGTTTCTTTCCCATAGTCTTACGATTGATTGGGCATTAAGAAACCGAAGGTTTTATTTACTCACTATGACAGCATTAGATAAATTCAAAATCATCAAACCTCATTTGGAGGAAGGGATTGCGGTACAGCAAATATCTTCGGTAAAAAATATTCCGATTCGCACTCTGAGTAATTGGATTAAAATTTACCGAACAAATGGGTTTTCAGGTTTGGAGCGCAAACAACGTTCTGATTACAACACACGAAAAGTAGTGGATGAAATTTCTCAAAAGATGGTAACCGCATTGGCATTGCAAAAACCAAAATTATTGATTACCACCATTCATTATAAAATAAGCCAAGAAGCAAAACAACGTGGCAAAACGCCACCATCTTACGGAGTCATTTATGACATGGTCAGCAAATTAGACCCTGCGTTATTGACTTTAGCCCATGAGGGCAGCGTAGCTTATCGAGACAAATATGAAATCATTTTTAGACGAGAAGCCGAATATGCTAACCAGATGTGGCAAATTGACCATACGCCATTAGATATATTTTTATTGAATGAAAAAGGAGAAGCTCAAAAGCCGTGGCTCACCATCGTCCAAGATGATTATAGCCGTGCGGTCAGCGGTTATTTTTTGAGTTTTGAGCATCCATCGGCAGTGAATACAGCCTTAGCACTTCGACAAGCGATTTGGAGAAAAGGCAATCCTAATTGGCAGGTTTGTGGTATTCCAGAAATTTTATATTCAGACAACGGAAGCGATTTTACTTCGGAACATATTCAAAAGGTTTGTGCCACTTTAAAAATCCGAATGGTTAATTCAATACCAGGCAGACCGCAGGGTAAAGGCAAAATAGAGCGAATATTTTTGACGATGCTAAATGCCCTTTTAGAAAGACATCCAGGCTATGCACCATCGGGATATTCTAAAGTAAAAGCCGAACTGACTTTACCTCAATTTCAAAATTATTTGGAGGAGTTTATTCTCGAAGAATACCATCACTCTAAACATGGAACAACGAATAAGAAGCCTATGAATAGGTGGCTTGGAGATGGTTTCTTACCTCAAATGCCAGATTCATTGGAGCAATTAGACTATCTTTTAATGACCGTTCCCAAACCTCGAACAGTACGTCGAGAGGGCATTTTTTTTAAGACCTTGAGATATATGAATCTCATCTTTGTAGATTATGTGGGAGAAGATGTTACTATTCGATATGACCCCCGTGATTTGGCAGAAGTTAGGGTGTATTTCGAGGGAGAATTTATTTGTACAGCGGTCTGTCAAGATATTGCTAATCAAGTAATCAGTTTGAAGGAGATTAAGAAAACCCGACAAAAAAGACGAAAAGAATTGCGTGGAATCATTCAAGATTCAAAGAGTTTTTTACGCCAATCCAATAAAGAAATAATTGAAGATGAAGCACCAAAACAATCAACAAAAAAATCTTCTTCGGCTACCAAACTTAAACTTTACAAAAATGACTAATGCCACTACATACACCAATTCTCAATTCATTCAAACCAAAGAATACAAACGATTTGAAGAGTTTGCAGATACCTGTGAAGAATTCCGATATATTGGACTTTGCTATGGAAAACCGGGCGTGGGCAAAACCTTTGCGGCAAAATATTATGCCAAATGGCGAAGCATTGAACAGGCTTATTCTATTGAAAAATTGGACGACAATACCAAAGTAGAAGTTAAGCAATGCAAGGCAGTATTTCACACTGCTCAAGTAACGAACACACCAAAAAGAATCAGAGAAGAAATCTACCGAAAGGTTTTTCAATTTGGAAATACGATAGCCAAAGCAGAAGGTAAAACCGAATTAAAAGACCTACTCCTTGGAGTGGACTCAACCTGCCCTTTGGTCATTGTGGATGAAGCGGACAATCTAACGCATCAATCATTGGAGCAACTGCGAGGGATGTATGATAAATATGGTTTTGGCTTGGTGTTGATAGGAATGCCAGGCATTGAAAAACGGCTTTCGAGGTACCCGCAATTGTATTCTCGTGTTGGTTTTGCTCATCAATTTCGTCCGTTAAGCGAAGATGAAATGATGTTTATTTTTGAAAAACAATGGGAAGCATTGGGCTTGAAATTGGATGAAAATCAGTTTGCAGATGTGGAAGCAATTAAAACGATTGCGAGAATTACCAATGGTAATTTTAGGCTCATCCATCGTATTTTTGCTCAAATTCAGCGACTACAAAAAATCAATAATCTGGATAATATTAGCTCTGATTTGGTGATGGCGGCTCGGAAATGCTTGGTTATTGGGTGATACGAATTTGGACGGTTGTGCCAAATAGCGCAGAAAATTTTGTGCCATTTAGCGCAGAAAGCCACACTATTGTCCGCCAAAAACAGCTTATCCAGAAGCAATCCTAACATTAGAGGAATTTATACCCCTGTTTGAGCATTTCTTAATTGAAGATTACCATATAAAAATTCATAGTGGTATTAATCAAGCTCCAATTGAACGATGGATTGGCAACGGATTTTTACCACAACTACCAACATCTTTAGAGCAACTGGATTTACTGTTATTGACGGTGGTGAAACCAAGAAAAGTCCGCAGGGATGGTATTCATTTTCAAAATCTAATCTACATCGAGCCAACATTGGCAGCTTATGTCGGTGAATCAGTTATCATTAGATACGACCCCAGAGACCTTGCCGAAATTAGAGTTTATCACAATCATTCTTTTCTATGTCGAGCGATTTGCCAAGAATTGGCGGGGAAAACAGTTAGTCTAAAAGACATCATACGAGCCAGACAGAAGCGAAAGCGAACGCTCAGGAAAACCATAGCAGAGCGTAAATCTTTAATGGACACCCTTTTGGAAAAACCAAAACGAGATATTATCCAAAAACAAACGATAAAAAAAGAAAAGAATACTCCAAAGAAACATCGGTTAAAACTCTATAAAAACGATTAAACCAATATCCTGATGAACTCAACAGAATTTTTAGTGACTAAAGAATACCGCAAATTTGAAGAATTTTGTAATGCTTGTTTCCGAGAAAAATACATTGGTATTTGTTACGGCGCACCTGGGGTCGGCAAAACCTTATCTGCAAGACATTATTCTAAACAAGATGGCTTTGATGCTTATTTCCATGTTGATACGCCTAATGAAGAAGCCATGAAAATAGGGAAAGATATTATGAACTCTCGGAGTGTTTTCTATACTGCTCCTGTGATGAATACGCCAAAAAAAATTATGGAGGAATTGGAGAGTTATCGCCATGATTTGTTTTGCTCTCTATACGATGTAAACAAAAAAGTCTTGGGAAAACCACCTAAAAACTTCCAAGTCAGAAGTGTTCTAATTCTCATAGATGAAGCTGACCGTTTGCAATTAAAATCTTTGGAGCAAGTACGCGCGATGTATGACGAAAATGATTGGGCAATTATTTTGATTGGAATGCCAGGTATCGAAAAACGATTAGCTCGCTATCCACAATTATACTCCAGAGTAGGTTTTGCCCATGAATATCGCCCCATAGGACAGGAAGAAATGTTGTTTATTTTTGAACATCATTGGAACAAATTAGGATTGGAATTAGACCGAAAGAACTTTGCTGATAATGAAGCCATTGCTTCAATTGCAAGAATTACCAACGGAAACTTTCGGCTAATCCATCGCCTCTTTAGCCAAATCAAAAGAATAATGAAGGTCAATGAATTAACTGCCATCACTAAAGAGGTAGTTGAAGCTGCCAGAGATTGTTTGGTCATTGGTAACATTTAATTTTCGATAAAATGCTTGTCCAGTTAGTAACAGAAAAAGGTCAAAGAAAATATTTGACTAAAGATGAAAGAATCAATTTTATCCAAGCTACCAAAAAAGTTCCTCCCATTGATAGGACTTTTTGTCTAATGTTAGTTCATACAGGATGCTTAATCAGCGAAGCACTCAATATTAGGTATCAAGACATTAACTTACCTGAGCGCGAAGTTATTATTCATACTTTAAGAAAGCGAAAGAAAAAAACCGATTTTAGGACAATACCGCTATCCGATTATTACATGGACGAACTGGTATATATACATAAACTAAATCATCAGAACACTACTTCATCAGATGCAAAACTTTGGAGTTGGTCAAGAGGTGGTGGTTTTAGGAAAGTTAAAGACGTAATGGAAAAAGCTGAAATTAAAGGCTACCACGCCACGCCATTAGGTATTCGTCATTCCTTTGGTTTGTACTGTGCTGAAAATGATATACCACTCACTTTTATCCGAAAATGGATGGGACATTCTTCTTTAGAGATTACTCAAATGTATCTGTTCAACAAAGTACAAGATGAACGGGCAATGGCAAAAAAGATGTGGACTTAAAGCCCATTTATCGCGTAAAAAATTGGGTCATTTATCATGTAAAGTGACAATTTATCTACCTCCTTTTAAAAAACTTTACACTATTAGTAATAATGTAAATAAATAGAAAATTCTAAAAAATGATGAGTATAGAAGGAAAAGCATTTCATGTATTAAGACAGTTTGACGGTGCAAAAAATGGCTTTTTTTTTGTCAACTGCCATAAAAAATGCGGGATTAAATTTATCTGATAAGAATGGTATTAAAGAGTATCTTATTAGTAGAAATTTCATTCAAAGAAAAAACTTATTAAGCATAAAGTTTGAAATTACAGATGAAGGTTCAAATGCTATCACAGGTGGATATAATTATGCAAGAGAAATACCTTCAACATTCTCAAATGAAGTTTTATATCCAGACGATTACATAAGTGATAATGAGGATTCAAATAAAAAAGACAAAATATTTAACTTTAAATCAAATTTCTTCAGACAGTTTCTTTTTGTAATTAGAGCAGTTATCATATTACTTATAGCCTACACTATATGGGCTATATATGAAGAACAAATAGTAGAAACTGTAAAATCAATTATAAATACATATTTATAAAAAATATTTTATAAAAATACTTACATTTGCAGCCACATCCTACCTTTTTCACATTGGATGACATCATGCTGATAAGAAAACCTATCAAGAAAGGGAATACAAATTCATCTCAAACTTTACAAAATGAGCGCGAAAAAATATTATTTCTCTGATGGGGAAAAGCAACAAGGAGCATTTTCTTTAGAAGAATTAAAAAATCAAAATATCACACCAACTACTAAAGTCTGGTTTGAAGGACTTGGTGAATGGACAGAAGCCAAAGAAATTGAAGAACTAAAGACGTTATTTCAAAGAAAAAATCCACCTCCTATACCTAAAGAAAATACTAATCCAGTCGTTTCACCCCCTCCCGCTCACAAAAAATGCAAAACCTAAGAAATCAAGTAAAATTGGAATTTTATTAGTAGGACTGCTAATTGCAATAGGAACTATATTGTTCTTTATTTCTCAAAACACTGTTGGAAATAGTTATGATTCCTCACCCAAAACTTATCAAGAAAAAGTTCAAACAGTAGAGCAAACAGAGAAATTAAACCCCGTTCGATTCTTAGAAGCTGATGGAACATATAGAGAAAATTTTTTAGGAGATAAGCTAAAAGTAAAGGGAACTATAAAAAACTCTGCAACCGTTGCTACTTATAAAGATGCTGTTGTTAGAGTAACTTATTATTCAAAATCTAAAACTAATTTAGGAAGTGAGGATTACACTATTTGGGATGTCTTTCCTCCACAAAAAACAAAAGGATTTGAATTGAAAATCAAAAACTATAACAATGTAAAGGCAATCGGTTGGGATGTTGTAAGCGCGAAAAATTATAGGTGATTCGGTATGTGAAATATTTAAGGCAATACATTATAGTATATTGTTACCCAATGGTCGGATTCATTACCTGCAACTGCTCTATATTTACTATTAGATTTTACAGATATTTGAACTTTAGTTTTTTCTGATACATCTTTATCTTTTAATTTGTATGATATTTTATTGTTATCTAACCATCCAGAATTCGATGGTATTACACTCAGATAATATTGAAGTCCAGTTTTCGTAGGGTCGTATGCTTCAACAGTAAATACTAACTCTTGACCAACATATACACTTCTTTCTGTTGCATATAAAGGCGACACATCCCCCTTAGAACTTGTGAAATTCTGCCAATCCCAAACATTTCCGATGTTATCGGATATTTTAAGAATTTTTGGATAGCGACTTTTCAAATAATCATCTTTGTTTTTTCGATTTTTTTTTCCTTTTGTTAAGGGATAAACATAATGTTCTTCATTATTCTTTTTCTCTAACTCCTCTCTTAATTTTTTAAATTCTAATGACAACCCATTTATAGCATCATCAGTATCTTTAACTGGCTGAATTGCTGGTGGTAAATAAGTAATGTTATCACCTTCTGGTCTAGCCCCCTATTAATCAGACAAAATTACAGATGGTTAATAGAATCTCCTTATGATGCCGTATCTTTGCAGTCCGACAAGACGACCGACGGTGACCTTTGTACCGCAGGTTGAGCATTCAGTACGGCGCCGTCTGCTTGCTATTCAGATTTGATTTTATCGGGGGTTGACCCCTCAAAAATCACCGACAAGACTTCCCTCGGGTTCTCATTACCCGCAGGTTCAAACTTGCGTAGTAGCTGTCGTCCAACTTTGAGCTTAAACTTTACTTTTCGTTTTTTGGGGTCTAAGACAATTCTTTTGATATTGCCTTTGTTCCACTGTTGCCAAAATAAAGCTGGTGGCAAGCGACAAACACTATTGTGAATTCGACGATAATTGTAGAAACGATAAAATTCGTTCAAATCTACGATTAATTCCTCCAAATTTTCAAATGTTTTCCCTTGCAAATTTCTGCCCAAGATAGCATGAAAGGACTCGACGTGTCCGTTTTCTTGGGGCGTATAGGGATGAGTAAAGGTTTGAATGAAAGAATTCTCCTTCAAAAATTGCTGCAATTTGATTGCGCTAAATTGCGGACCATTATCGTTTCTAACCTCAATTTCTGTCTCCCAAGCCAGTATATTCAGGGGCTGAAGCCAACTGTCAATAACCTCCATCCATGCTCTTTTGACCTCTGCCTGCTTCATTTGAAACCCAACTGAATAATGTAACACAAAACGAGTAAAGACATCAATTATCGTTAACACATAAGCATATCGTCCTTGTCCGACTACCCAAACTTGCTTAATATCTTGCTCAAAAAGTCGTAATGGCGTTATGGGACTTATCACTCGATATTTGACGTAATTCTTTGCTTCTCGTTCTGGTTTT
>CANNZV010002909.1:23-24043 GCA_947561585.1 Caprella mutica
ACTCTTTTCTCTGATAGTACATCATCACAGTGACTCTTTTCTCTGATAGTACATCATCACAGTGACTCTTTTCTCTGATAGTACATCATCACAGTGACTCTTTTCTCTGATAGTACATCATCACAGTGACTCTTTTCTCTGATAGTACATCATCACAGTGACTCTTTTCTCTGATAGTACATCATCACAGTGACTCTTTTCTCTGATAGTACATCATCACAGTGACTCTTTTCTCTGATAGTACATCATCACAGTGACTCTTTTCTCTGATAGTACATCATCACAGTGACTCTTTTCTCTGATAGTACATCATCACATTGACTCTTTTCTCTGATAGTACATCATCACAGTGACTCTTTTCTCTGATAGTACATCATCACAGTGACTCTTTTCTCTGATAGTACATCATCACAGAGACTCTTTTCTCTGATAGTACATCATCACAGTGACTCTTTTCTCTGATAGTACATCATCACAGTGACTCTTTTCTCTGATAGTACATCATCACAGTGACTCTTTTTTCTGATAGTACATCATCACTGTGACTCTTTTCTCTGATAGTACATCGTAAGTAAAAGATAAATAAATTCCTATCAAGTATATATACTGAAGGATAAAGTGTTTATTAATATTTTGAAACTGTCTACTCTATGTTTCCGACTCAATCAATTTTAATTGGACAATTATCCAATGTATTAAGAATAGTACCTACTGCTTTGACTAAATATGAGAACAACCTATAAAAATAATCTAACTATTATTACCTTTCTAAATTGCAGAAGATAATATTTTAGGCGTTATTTATTTATTTATTTATTCATTTATTTATTTATTTATTTATCATCTTGTTATTCGCTTAACTGAAAAAGTGTTCAACCAAATTGCCTGAAATTTGGTGAAATGATTGGTCAATGTCCAGTGACCTGCTGGTAGAATTTTGGGAGTGACCCGGTCAAAGGTCAAGGTCATGGTCATTTATAACTCAAAAAGTATTGTACCATATTGCATGAAACTTGGTGGGACGATTGGTTATCATCCAGTTAGCAGTTTATTAAATTTTGGGAGAGAACAGGTCAAATCGGAGGTTAAGGTATGAGCTCTACCGAGTGCACATAATCTAGTTACTGTCCTATTTTCCCTCTGCCCCTCTTCCCAATTTTACCAAGCCACTTTAGATGACTTGGCAATGTGTTTAAGTGGCATTAGGACTTCATTGCTGTCACAATTAATGGCTTTAGATAATGGCATAGGTAGTACTTTGCGATGCAATCGGATATAAAGAACGGACTTTATGCCTTCATTTGAATAGACTCTAACCCTCAACAACGCGGTGGGTTTTCTTTCCACCAGACTTTTTGCTAAGCTCCTCCTACTTTTTTACGAGAATATAAGAAAAATCGATATACAAATTATTTATTTCAGTTGGTATCCATGATACCTGCAGGTATATGTAATAATTATATCGTTTTTTCTTATATTCTCGTAAAAAAGTAGGAGGAGCTTAGCAAAAAGTCTGGTGGAAAGACTTAAAAAACCCTACGTGTGTACGGCCCGTTAGCCCTTTACGAACACGGTGGCAAACACAGTTTTCTGTCGCTTTGCCGCTGAAACAATTACCGAGAATTAGGCTCCTCCATCACGATAGTTATCGTAAGATGCTAAATAAATAGCGTGATCTTTATGGGTCAATATTTTAAAGAGATAGCCGATTGCAATTTTATTGTTGTGGAGACCTTGGTGTTCCTAATGAAGTTATTATTTGCATAGTGAACAATGCAAACTGGTAGAGATAGCATCGCCAACTCTGAATTACCATGCTTTCCGTGTAAAACATTTGCGTTTTGCATTCCGCATGCAAAACGTACACGAAATATTTTAAAAGTGTATTTGAGTACGCTTCTTTCCATGAAATTATGGTTGGTATAGAATTGGAAATTGTAGAAAGTATTTCGAAATATAGTCAATTTTCAAAAGGATTTTGTCACAAGGTATTTTTTTTAATATTACCTAACGTAAAAAAATCTAGTGGGAATAACTTAAACGAAACTGAAATAATCATAAGTTTTCATATAGTTATTATATATAAATGTAAATCAAAATAGTACTATTAGCACATTATTAAATAAATGTACATATAATATAATAGTGAATAAGTCGATATCTAATTATATACCATTTCTCTTACTAACATAAAAATAATAAGTAATGTTATCAGCTTTTTAAAAAAGATGCAAAGTTTCTTTCTATTTGTTTGTTTCGTTACATTAGGCTAAGTTACGAATTATCGGTCAGTACTACATCTTCGGTCACGTAAGAAAAAACTATAAATAATTTTATTTTTATATAGTTTTTTCTTTTATGACCGAAAATGGGGAACTGACCGATAATTAAGAATTTACCCTAATGATAAATTTATATATTTTATTTAAACAAGACACAATTGCATTATGGATTATAAAAATTAATTAACTATTTATTGCCTTCTGCTATCGCAGTAAAATTATTTATTTTCAGTCGAAATAACTGGTGTAACATCAATGAGAGAAATGTTGAGGTGGTGACTATGTACTACATCTTTGAAGTACACTGGTCCATGAGTACTTTGTGTCTTTGAAGTACACTGGTCCACGAGTACTTTGTGTATTTAAAGTACACTGACCCACGAGTACTTTGTGTCTTTTAAGTACACTGACCCACGAGTACTTTGTGTCTTTGAAGTACACTGACCCACGAGTACTTTGTGTAGAACTACATAATTAGAATCTACAGAAAAGTCTGAATAAAAGTGAATTATAACACTAGATTAGGAGGAAAGTAGGAAGGAAATGTATACCTTTTTAGTGTGGCTATACTTCCTGTTAAAAATTAGAAAAACGGGTCATTATCAATTCCAATTTATTACCCGTTATTAGGTTACTTTTAATGAATTCAATTAAAATTAAATTTTCTGCATAGTCTAATTTATTTTATAGATAAAATACATTTAAAAATTGAATAAAAACAGGGGAATTTAAATATCAAGTCAATATATTCCCGTGCGTATCATAGTTACATTCTTCATGTTTAATACCCGTAGTGTAAAAGCGGACACCAAATAAATAAACACACGAGGGAAATTATTAGTATAGATTTTCTGTGTTCCTAATATAGAAAAAATGAATGAAATGAATTAAATGTTTAAAGTATTTTGATGTGATGGAAATACCTTCCATGAAACTAGTCGCTGCAAATTAGTAAACTTTAAACAAAACCACTTTATTTTTTAAGTGTAGAGTTTTAAATATGTTTAAGAAGTTCGATGCACTTTTTTTTAGCAATAATTTCAAAATTTGCTGACCAAGGATTAATTTAAATTATTTTACCTATTACTCAATATCCATTAGATATTTTTCATAAACATATATTTCAATATCGAACAATTCTTACTTGTATTTTTATATGATTTTCCTTCTCTCCATATTGTTAATCTTCACTGTAATCATAGATTTCATCATTTCAATAATCATCGACTCTTCCCCGGATTTATATATGTTTTTCCTACAATACTACACATGTTCCTTCACTTTTCAAATAGTTTTCCTGTGCAAAGGACATGGACTAAGGAATTGGTATCAAATGGCACAGGTAACCAAGCTAATAATTCAAAGTCAAGTCATCCATGAAGATTTACGCCTTTAAGTTAATCAAATCGTTCCAGTACTTTACATTCTTCACGCGATTTTAAAGCAAAAGTAGCTATTTAGCTTGAATAAAATTATAGATCATACCTTTTATTCGATTGATATAAAAGCAATCATCGCATGAATCGAGTAAAGTTAATAAGAGATTATTTTACCACTTTACAATTTAATATATAATTATGTGGGGTAAGTTCCGAATTATCGGTCAGTACTACATCTTCGGTCATATAAGAAATAACAATATAAAAATTGTTATTATTAGACAGTGCTATCTAATACTTCTTCAAACCCGGTTTTATATTATTTTTTTTTTATATGACCGAAGATGTAGTACTGACCGATAATTCGTAGCTTACCCTATTTGTAGATATTTATAAATTGGTCGAGAGACATGAACTCACATCCGTAAGTTCGGAAAATATTAAGTTAACTCAAATTTGTGAAATTAACTCGGATGGAACATTGTGAAAATAATTTTGTTCGCAAACCTCTTGTTTTATTATTTACTCAATTCAACAACGCAAAGACAAACTTGAGCAAATAGAACCAACTAGAAAAATGAACCAAACTGTCAAATCATTAGGTTAAGATGGTCATTTCAGATGCAAGTGATTTCACTCCCAACTTTTTTTTGGGTTGAGACTTACCGCTCGCTCTACAATTCCAATGACAATTACTTTGGCCAGAGACCATCAATTGCACAGAGGCTACACAATTGCATCTTCTAGGACACTACCTGGCTCAAAATATGGTAATCCTGGTGTAAATATCACAGCTAATCGGGCATGATTGATAGCCTGTCTGGCCAGGTTTTGGTCACTTCCAAATAAGGCAAAATGCACTAGGAATCACAAGCGTAGAGTTTTTTTTTTATTCTTTCCAATAGAACGATTGGTATCGTCTGGCATTTTGGTGTAGCTATCGACCGCTCTTTAGAGAGGCCTGCGTTCTCGGGTGACTAAGTGCTACATCTCTCAGTACTCAACTAGATAACAGCCTCCAGTTTATGGCAACACACTATCTAGACGCTAATGTCATCAGCCAATCATTATCTAGCATTATTTGGCACTAGTGACGTAACAACTCTCTAGCCCAATCACTGCATAGATAATGAATTGAGGTTACATGTGCATTACTCTATTCTTGGCAATACATACACTAAAGCTTCTTAGCTAAGTGGCCACTCTCTAGCCAGACACTCTCTTTGACAGAGAGCGAACTATACATACCCACCGCGTGTGTCTATCTATGCATGCCTTGCAAGAGGTATACACAACGTGCTGCGAGTGTAACTTTGACGGTGGTGACAATGTGCTACATGGAAGTAAAAAGCACCATTACTACTAATTGGCTACACTTCTTGCTATTATTTTGACAGATTCGTGAGTAGAATAGCTAAATCTGTGAAATTAAGTGTTTTTTCATTGAGGTACTGAGCTAAGTAGTTAGTTATACCTGAAAATAAATGCGCCAGGTAGATTCGCCACCTGCTGTCCATTCTGCAGCCTCTAGTACACTCTGCTTGTTTCAGACCACCTGTGGCTCTATCCCCTGATACTTCATAATGTTATTCGTGCGGAATTAATGATGAGGTAGTTTGGTAGCATTAGTATGGTACACATGAGAGCTACGTGTGTATATGTACTTAAAATAACGCATAGTGTTTCAGTTCAACGTTTGACTCGGAATAAGGTGGTAGAGGACAGTTACAGTTCTTGTACTTTTTGTGGCTTGTGTATTTACCATTTTGAAGTGTATTTACGTAAGTGGTGTTTTAATAAAAGCCTTACCATTTATTTAATAATTGTGGTATGATTTTAGCATTAGACATAGATTGCGAGATATGCTATTTAAATATATAGAGTACATGATCGGTTATTGATTTGTTATATGAGCCGTTCACTTGAAATCAATTAGAATATGATGAATAGTGGTTCACGATGTGTTACTAATTTTAAAATAACCATTCAAGTAGTGGAAATGATAACTTTAATATTATTTTCGGTATTCAATGCATCTGATGTTATAAACACTGAGAAAAATTGCGAGTCAGCTTGACTCATCGTTTGAGTCAAGGCTGACAAAACTTTTATATTGGAGTCTTTTTTTTCTTGATTGACTCTACCTGAGTCAATCTGACTATGAATTAAGAATCAATATGACTCTTGTTTCTGAGTGAAATACTAGGATAAGTCAAATTGACTCACATTTTTGAGTCGGTTTGACTCGTATTTTTTTATCAGTGTAACAATCAGTGCACAGTTATTTTATACTATGTTTTATTGTTCACATCTCTACGCCAAATGGTCCGTCGTTATTTATAATTATTTCGTTATTGCTTATTATCTTGCGTCTTTCTTATTCATATTGTGTCATTTCATATAAAATAATTGATTTTATTGCGGGCACACGAATAATAAATTAACAATCTAAATAAGAACTGATTATTACATTATTATTTATTATTACATTATTTTGATTTATAAATATTAACGCAAATATCTAAACTACCAAAATAATACTAATTGACAGCTAATGTTTATTAATAAGTAAGTTCGTTAAAGTAATAATAAATGGATTCAATTTCTTAAAAATGATTTTAAATTATGATTTTTATTTATTGAACAATTCTCTTTTAAAATCTAAAATCTTACTTTGGTTCAGTTAAAAATATTAAAAGTTTTTGTATCTAAAGAGAGTAAAATTTGGCTTCAAATACGAATAATTGAAGTGATATAAAATGTGTTTGTTTTAGTTTTGTTGTTGGTAAAATGGAAGAAATCTATAAAATATTTATTAATAACTTCAGTTTAACTATATTTTACTTTACTTTTATTTACATTTCATTTAAATGTTTATTGGATTTTAATCCAGGTAGCAATGATTCTAGGGCCAATGTTGTCCCAATATTGCCAATGTTGTCCCAATAGTGCCAATGTTGTCCCAATATTGCCAATGTTGTCCCAATAGTGCCAATGTTGTCCCAATATTGCCAATGTTGTCCCAATATTGCCAATGTTGTCCCAATATTGCCAATGTTGTCCTAGTATTGCCAATGTTGTCCCAATATTGCCAATGTTGTCCCAATATTGCCAATGTTGTCCCAGTATTGTCAATGTTGTCCCAATAGTGCCAATGTTGTCCCAATATTGCCAATGTTGTCCCAATATTGCCAATGTTGTCCCAATATTGCCAATGTTGTCCTAGTATTGTCAATGTTGTCCCAATATTGCCAATGTTGTCCCAGTATTGTCAATGTTGTCCCAATATTGCCAATGTTGTCCCAGTATTGTCAATGTTGTCCCAATATTGCCAATGTTGTCCCAATATTGCCAATGTTGTCCCAATATTGCCAATGTTGTCCCAATATTGCCAATGTTGTCCCAATATTGCCAATGTTGTCCCAATATTGCCAATGTTGTCCCAATATTGCCAATGTTGTCCCAATATTGCCAATGTTGTCCCAATATTGCCAATGTTGTCCCAATATTGCCAATGTTGTCCCAATATTGCCAATGTTGTCCCAATATTGCCAATGTTGTCCCAATATTGCCAATGTTGTCCCAATATTGCCAATGTTGTCCCAATATTGCCAATGTTGTCCCAATATTGCCAATGTTGTCCCAATATTGCCAATGTTGTCCCAATATTGCCAATGTTGTCCCAATATTGCCAATGTTGTCCCAATATTGCCAATGGTGTCCCAATATTGCCAATGTTGTCCCAATATTGCCAATGTTGTCCCAATATTGCCAATGTTGTCCCAGTATTGCCAATGTTGTCCCAGTATTGCCAATGTTGTCCCAGTATTGCCAATGTTGTCCCAATATTGGCCAATGTTGTCCCAATACTGCCAATGTTGTCCCAATATTGCCAATGTTGTCCCAATATTGTCAATGTTGTCCCAATATTGCCAATGTTGTCCCAATATTGTCAATGTTGTCCCAATGTTGCCAATGTAGTCCCAATATTGCCAATGTTGTCCCTATATTGCCAATGCTGTCCCAATATTGCCAATGCTGTCCCAATATTGCCAATGTTGGCCCAAGAAACATTGCTACCTAGGATTATTTTCATCTGTACTAGTGTTAAATTTTTTTCGAATATATCATTGATTAAAATGTGCACTATTATTATCACTAAGTGCTATTATTATACATTTTTTTATATTGTATTTGTTGAATCTTGATTTTCTACTGATTTTTAACTTCTTCATTCATCATAAATTAAAGAAATCGTATATAATATTGTCCTGGTACTTTAGCGATGAAACGCAGGGTTGACAGACTGGGTTTGTGAATTCTGTATTCTGAAGAAGGACTCCAGAAATAATTTTTAACATTGGTGATAATATTCATATTGCAACATGTATATACAATATATCACATATATCGTGATAGCTGATATCAGACTAACCTCACACTTACAGTGAGTTTGGCTTAGTCTACATAAGTTCACTTGAATTCAGAGTTGGACGAAAGTTTTTCTAATGCAACTACGGTATACCAATTGAATTCAGTTCTGTAACATAAGACAGTACGTGAATGAAGGCTAAGTTACCAGTTGTGAACAGGTAACAAAGTGGAAGAAGCTGCTACAATGGATAGCAGGAGTAAGCAGATTGGTAGTCGACTAAAAATGAGACAAATTAATTTAGTTAGAATATTTACCAACGGAAAGTAAATACAAGGGACCCTGGAGATGAAGTCAGACAAGCAGGTATCTAAGTTAGCTTAGTTACAACCAGTAAATGGAGACACACAGACAAAGATGGTATAAATAATTTATAGACGCCATAGCAAAAGATAGCACACAGACAAGATAGCACATAGCAATAGATAGCACATAGCAATAGATAGCACATAGCAAAAGATAGCACATAGCAATATATAGCACACAGCAATAGATAGCACATAGCAAAAGATAGCACACAGCAAAAGATAGCACATAGCAATATATAGCACACAGCAAAAGATAGCACACAGCAATAGATAGCACATAGCAAAAGATAGCACACAGCAAAAGATAGCACACAGCAAAAGATAGCACATAGCAATATATAACACACAGCAAAAGATAGCACACAGCAATAAATAGCACATAGCAATATATAGCACACAGCAATAGATAGCACATAGCAATAGATAGCACACAGCAATATATAGCACACAGCAAAAGATAGCACACAGCAAAAGATAGCACACAGCAAAAGATAGCACACAGCAAAAGATAGCACACAGCAAAAGAGAGCACATAGCAATATATAGCACACAGCAAAAGATAGCACATAGCAATAGATAGCACATAGCAATAGATAGCACATAGCAATAGATAGCACATAGCAATAGATAGCACATAGCAATAGATAGCACATAGCAAAAGATAGCACACAGCAAAAGATAGCACACAGCAATAGATAGCACATAGCAATAGATAGCACATAGCAATAGATAGCACATAGCAATAGATAGCACATAGCAAAAGATAGCACATAGCAATAGATAGCACACAGCAAAAGATAGCACACAGCAATAGATAGCACATAGCAATAGATAGCACATAGCAATAGATAGCACATAGCAATAGATATCACATAGCAATAGATAGCACATAGCAAAAGATAGCACATAGCTATAGATAGCACACAGCAAAAGATAGCACACAGCAATAGATAGCACATAGCAATAGATAGCACATAGCAATAGATAGCACATAGCAATAGATAGCACATAGCAATAGATAGCACATAGCAATAGATAGCACACAGCAATAGATATAGCACATAGCAATAGATAGCACATAGCAATAGATAGCACATAGCAATAGATAGCACACAGCAATAGATAGCACATAGTAATAGATAGCACATAGCAATAGATAGCACATAGCAATAGATAGCACATAGCAATAGATAGCACACAGCAAAAGATAGCACATAGCAAAAGATAGCACACAGCAAAAGATAGCACATAGCAATAGATAGCACATAGCAAAAGATAGCACACAGCAAAAGATAGCACACAGCAAAAGATAGCACACAGCAAAAGATAGCACATAGCAATATATAGCACACAGCAAAAGATAGCACACAGCAAAAGATAGCACATAGCAATAGATAGCACATAGCAATAGATAGCACATAGCAATAGATAGCACATAGCAAAAGATAGCACACAGCAATAGATAGCACATAGCAATAGATAGCACATAGCATTATATAGCACACAGCAATATATAGCACACAGCAATAGATAGCACATAGCAATAGATAGCACATAGCAATAGATAGCACATAGCAATAGATAGCACATAGCAATAGATAGCACATAGCAATAGATAGCACACAGCAATAGATAGCACACAGCAATATATAGCACACAGCAAAAGATAGCACACAGCAAAAGATAGCACACAGCAAAAGATAGCACATAGCAATATATAGCACACAGCAAAAGATAGCACACAGCAAAATATAGCACATAGCAATATATAGCACACAGCAAAAGATAGCACATAGCAATAGATAGCACATAGCAAAAGATAGCACATAGCAATAGATAGCACATAGCAAAAGATAGCACACAGCAAAAGATAGCACACAGACAAGATAGCACACAGACAAGATAGCACATAGCAATAGATAGCACATAGCAATAGATAGCACATAGCAATAGATAGCACATAGCAATAGATAGCACATAGCAATAGATAGCACATAGCAATAGATAGCACATAGCAATAGATAGCACATAGCAATAGATAGCACATAGCAATAGATAGCACATAGCAATAGATAGCACATAGCAATAGATAGCACATAGCAATAGATAGCACATAGCAATAGATAGCACATAGCAATAGATAGCACATAGCAATAGATAGCACATAGCAATAGATAGCACATAGCAATAGATAGCACATAGCAATAGATAGCACATAGCAATAGATAGCACATAGCAATAGATAGCACATAGCAATAGATAGCACATAGCAATAGATAGCACATAGCAATAGATAGCACATAGCAATAGATAGCACATAGCAATAGATAGCACATAGCAATAGATAGCACATAGCAATAGATAGCACATAGCAAAAGATAGCACATAGCAAAAGATAGCACATAGCAAAAGATAGCACATAGCAATAGATAGCACATAGCAATAGATAGCACATAGCAATAGATAGCACATAGCAAAAGATAGCACATAGCAAAAGATAGCACACAGACAAGATAGCACACAGACAAGATAGCACATAGCAATAGATAGCACATAGCAATAGATAGCACATAGCAATAGATAGCACATAGCAATAGATAGCACATAGCAATAGATAGCACATAGCAATAGATAGCACATAGCAATAGATAGCACATAGCAATAGATAGCACATAGCAATAGATAGCACATAGAGTCAATGACAAAGATTGCGCAAATATTGAAAACAGCTCCTAGCACTAGCGAAATCTGTGCCCTACTCTACTAGTTTCGATCAAATTAATGAACTACGTACGTCCAGACAACAAAATGTTGCCCTCTTCCACACCAAGAGTTCTCAAGAATTAAATGCCAAAAACTGTGCCAATGGTTTCGGACGGAAGATATTAAAATAATGTACTACACTAATTGCTTTAGCAGCACCAATATAATAATAATCATGATGCTAAAATATGTTTAATTTTATGCATTTAAAAAAGTGAATTTATGAATGTTTTAATAATAAGGAATGTTTTATACTTCGAATGAAAGAGTTTTAATTTAATAAACAACGCATTGATATAAAATAATTATTATTACATTAGAAACTTAATTTTAATTGTTTCTTTTCTTATTAAAACTGAAGAATTATCATTTGCATTAATTGTTTTGTTGGGTAAAATTCAGTAATATCTGAAATAATTGCTTTAAATGTTTTATCACCATATAGTATATGACATATATATTTGAATATGATTGACACCAAAGAAACTCTTCTAAATACCTAGGTAGCATTGTTTCTCGGGCCAATAATGGGACAACATTTGCCCGAGAATCTCTGCTACCTGGGTATCCATATAGTTATTCTAGCATCTCTTGGTTATTTCCACATTGTCAATTTTTCGATTGGGTGCCTTTAGATTATCTTCTCTTTAATGAACAAAGGGTTAGAGAGAATAGAAATAAATGAGAAACAGATTAATTAGGTGCCTATTACACGTACCGGCTTCATTCGGACAATCTGGCCTGCGGCGCCGTACGAAAATTTTGGACGACGGGCTAGAGCTATTACACCCACTCGAACGGCCGGGAAACGGACTTTTTCCCGCCGGACTTTTCTCCGCCGGACTATTCCCCGCCTGGACTTTTCCCCGGCTAATTTTCTTTTAAATTTCAAACTCTGGAAGACAATTTATTATATAGATTTTTTAATTAGTTTTTGAAAGAAATCGTTTTGACCAATAAATCTATTGTGAAATTGTAAATCTTAGTCTACCGTCGCAACTAACCAATTTTTTTTCAATATTGTTGCATAGAAACTTATCACTTACCAACTCTTTGAACCGAACCCGTTTTGTAATTACTCTTTTGATAGTTAGTTTTCATTGGAGACTTATAGAGAAAATGTTCGACTTTTATCTAAATCTTCCTCAAATCTGACTACTTTTTTCGTCTTGATTTAAGGATTTCTACACTCTAACTTATAAATTCTCATAATAATGGTTAATCCATTGCAAGTTCTTTAAAGGTCCCCTCCAAGCAATTTTTTTATTTCCTCGATCAACGAGGCTAATGTTTCTTATCATTTTACTGCAAACCCCATAAAATTTGAGAGCATATTTTTAATTTTATATGCTTTTAAAGATTTTTATAATCCAAACTCTATAAAACCTACTTTACTTCCGACTGTCTAATTTTCAGTCTGAAGAAGAAGAATGTACACCATTTGTTTTGATTGTCAACTTGGTATTTGGTTTAATAAATCAATTTATTATTCGTTTAAAGGTTTAAATTTGGATAAACATATAGAAACGTTTATATACTTTTAGAAACAATTAATATCTAAAAAGAAGGCCAAAAACGCATTGTTTGTTTAAAAATCTAAATTAGAAATCAAAACAAAGAGTGTACAATCTTCTTTCTCAGCATCAGATTGGAGATTCGCTCGATTGTTGCTCACAGAGTATTAAAAATTTTTAAAAGCAAATAATAAAATATATACTGAACCAAATTGTATGCGGTTTGCGGAATAATGATCGTAGACCTTAGTTCTATAATATTATGTAATAAACTCATTTTTTTCCCGGAGCCTGGAGCGGACCTTTAAGGTATGAATAATAAATATGCATAATAGAAAAAAAAAAACAATAAGTGTAATAAAAAAATATATAGTAGGGTTATGAATTGATTATAAATTAAATTTGTTAGTAGTGGAAAAGTATATATTTGAACGAGAAGTAAATATATAATCATTTGTTATGATAGCTGGTCAAGAAAATAATAAATTCACGAAATGTATAACTCTAGAGCTGGAATAAACTAAATTAATCGTAGCTGCATATACTAAATTGCGACATTTGGCAATCCCTTAGAATTGCCATATTGTTTGAACTTTGTAGCATATTTTTATTATATGCAAATATACGAAGGTACAGTCTTAAAATAAAAACGACCAATATCGACACATACGGAAATCAAAGCTAAAAATAAGACTGTGTTATTGTGTAAGTCTGTTAATAAAATGTGTCTTCTATTGATATATGGTTTGTTTTTATCAAAATTATAATTTAATAGCCCAAAATACTATTATTTTATTCGGCGGGGAATAGTCCAGGCGGGGAAAAGTCCGGCGGGGAATAGTCCTAGTGCCGAACGGCCGTAGGAAGCCGGTTTAGTCTGGCTTTGATAAATTTTTTAATTCAAATATTTATCTTTGAATATGGTGTAGTGCCTGATTAGAAATTAATAATATTTATAATAGTATGTGCTCAATCAGATCAATTTTCTTTAAAATAGAAATCTCTATTACATTCTAGAAGTTTCTGTCAATTATTTATATCAACTTATTTTTGTTCATTTACTTATGTATATAGTAAGGGTTTAATTAGTTTATTTAAAATTAGTAAATTTCTATATAATATTAGTTTACTTATCGTCATAAAATTATAATTTGTGCTACCCAATCGGCCAGGCGAAGCACTGCTAGTTACTATGAAATTGAACTATCAGTATTTCGTTTGGTTCCGTGCCGTGCACATTTAACTTTAGAATTTCTACCTAATCTGGAACTTACAACTAGCTATTTGGTACTCAACTAATGTAATTTCTTTTATTATAGAAAGTGATTTATTATTTATTTTCAAATTCATAAAGGCTTAAAACTGCAACTGTGCAACCCTATAGATTAAACTCCAATTCCCTGATTAGGGTAAGTCATGCATTACCGAGCACATAATTTTTATTTAATAGTATTTTCATTTTTTGGTATAGAATCTATTGATCTATATATTAAATTGTTTATGTAGTTAAAATATTAAACAAAATTACTGTAAAATTTACAGGTGCAAGTTTGGAATCAAAAATTAAAAAAAGAAGTCTCTCGCTCCTTATCCTCAATGGCAACTCTGCCAATGCGATGAGCTATTATTACACGCTATAGCCTCAGCTGGCGTACGGCAGCCGCACGGCGGATTATAGTCTTGGCAAAACTCCATCCGGCCGGCCGTGTTCCTACGGTCGATTTGCTATTACACGATCCGGTTTGAAGCGCCGTAAGCCGTTTTGGCCGTAGGAAGCCGGTACGTGTAATAGGGCCAATAAGTTGAAATAACAAATTACGGGGAGATAACAATAATGTACCAAGCTGTTATATCATTTAATAGTTACGCATATATAGAACATATATAGTTAATAATTATGGTGCTTAGTATAGCTTATATTAAAAGCAAATTGAGATTTGAGATACAGTAGAACTCATCTATAATGACATCCTTTATAGTGAATGTTGTGTCCTTAGTAAGGAAGTAGCCTCTATATTGAATAAGATTTTATTTAGTTAGACTAAAAACATTGTTCACTATACAGGCTACTTCCTTACTGAGGACACTACATTAACTATACAGGATTTCATTATAGAAGAGTCTGCTCTATAACGTAAGTGTTGACAATCGGCAGTCATTGAAAAAAATTCAAAATTCGAAGTCCATAGTGAACATAAAAGAAAAATTTGTTGTGGCTTGCAACTGCAAATCAATTTTCCTATATAAACTTTGTAACATAGGAATTAATCCGAAATTCTAAGTTATTTAGAAATATTCCTGTTTTGGCTAGAAAATGTAATCGAATTAATTGGTTGTATAATACACACTCTGAAACATGGAGTATGAAGCGAACAGTTAGACAGTTGTTTTTGTGAGCTAAAGACAGTCTATCATGAATCACCTAATACAATAATAACAAAACAGTATAATTGATATCAATAATTTAATAATTGTTTGGTGAATATGGAAAAACATAAACAATCATTTCATCTCCGTAAAATGAATTATTAATAATCATTAAAAGGAGGGGACCAATAACACTACCCTGCGGTACTGCACAAAAAACTGGTAAATTCCACCAAATCTTATTCCTTTTCTTAAGTTTTCAGAGAACTGTGTTATCGATCTGAAGAAATCCCATGAAATCCGAATATTTGTTAATTTAACAGAATAAAAGAGTGTGAGAGAAACAAATTAAACGAGATTCCAAAAAATAAAACTGTACAACAATTCAGTACCGTATAACATGCTGAACATTATTAGAGCAATGCTACAATGAAATAGGAAGTTTATTTTCCACCTTTGTTGGTCTGCAGAATAAGAAACCACTTATTTTAGATTTTCTGCGCTAACACTCTTGAATTACCTTCTTTATTTATTTATTTTTTGCTGAGAACAAATGCCACATTAGGGCATTTGTTGGGGTGATCATTTTTTCTTTTTAAATTGGGTTATAGTAGTTCTCTAATTAGTTATCAATTAAAAAAATGATATTTAAAATTGATTTAACTCTTGTGAGCATATGCAATAATAACTAGATTACGTGCACTCGGTAGAGCACATACTTTCGCCTCCGCTTTGACCCGTTCTCTCCCAAAATTAAGGAAACTACTAACTGGATAATAACCAATCGTCCCACCAAGTTTCATGCAATATGGTACAATACTTTTTGAGTTATAAATGACCTTGACCTTTGACCGGATCGCTACCAAAATTCTACCAGATCGTTCCTGGTCATTGACCAATTGTACCATCAAATTTCAGACAATTTGGTTGAACTCATTTTGAATTACAAATAGCCTTGACTTTGATCTTTGATCTTTGACCCGATCACTCCCAAAATCTATGAAAATGGTTCCTGCATATTGAACAATCGTTCCACCAAGTTTCATGCAATATGGTTCGATACTTTTTGAGTTATAAATGACCGTGACCTTGACCTTTGACCGGGTCACTACCAAAAGACTAGCAGCAGGTCACTGGACATGGACCAATCGTTTCACTAAATTTCAGGCAATTTGGTTGAATACTTTTTCAGTTATGCGAATAACAAGATGATAGATAAATAAATAAATTCCGATGAAAATATAACTTTCCGCAAGATTGCAAAGGCAATATTAAATTTATTAGAAAATATTGGGTTACAATCAAAGAATAGGGATACAAATATTAATTAACTAAGCCAACTTGTAGTTTAATAGTTAGTTATAGTTAGTATATAGTTAGTTAGTCAGCATATAGTTTTATAGTTAGTTAGTCAGCATATAGTTAGTTATAGTTAGTTAGTCAGTATATAGTTAGTTATAGTTAGTTAGTCAGTATATAGTTAGTTATAGTTAGTTAGTCAGCATATAGTTAGTTATAGTTAGTTAGTCAGCATATAGTTAGTTAGTCAGTATATAGTTAGTTATAGTTAGTTAGTCAGCATATAGTTAGTTATAGTTAGTTAGTCAGCATATAGTTAGTTAGTCAGTATATAGTTAGTTATAGTTAGTTAGTCAGTATATAGTTAGTTATAGTTAGTTAGTCAGCATATAGTTAGTTATAGTTAGTTAGTCAGCATATAGTTAGTTAGTCAGTATATAGTTAGTTATAGTTAGTTAGTCAGCATATAGTTAGTTATAGTTAGTTAGTCAGCATATAGTTAGTTAGTCAGTATATAGTTAGTTATAGTTAGTTAGTCAGTATATAGTTAGTTATAGTTAGTTAGTCAGCATATAGTTAGTTATAGTTAGTTAGTCAGCATATAGTTAGTTAGTCAGTATATAGTTAGTTATAGTTAGTTAGTCAGTATATAGTTAGTTATAGTTAGTTAGTCAGTATATAGTTAGTTATAGTTAGTTAGTCAGTATATAGTTAGGTATAGTTAGTTAGTCAGCATATAGTTAGTTAGTGAGTATATAGGTAACTTAAGGAATTAAGATGTTATAGGTACTATTCTAATAAAGTATCCCATTTCTCCAGCTTTACATCTTATCTACTGGTATCAGTGAAGTACCTACCTGTGCTAAATAGATTTCATTTCTACCTCATAGTTTAGAACTGATAAATCAGGCTACCTACTTACATATCAATTATTAACAGATATATAATATATTATTAACTATAATCTATGTAGATGAGAAATGTAGTTATCTGAAAATAGATATTACTACACCAACTGTTTCAGTTAAATGTTATTATAATGAAGAATAATCGTTCACTATATTAATTTCTTCAAAATAGTAAGTTTTCCACAAAAATAGCACACCAGTAATTTTATATTTACTTTGCAATAATCATATATATTTTTTTTTCAAAATAACTGAACTAGTGTAAATTCTAAAAAAATACGAGTCAAATTGACTCAAAATTTAAGTCAATTTGACTCATCCTAATATTTTACTCAATTACAATAAGTCATATTGACTCCTAATTCATAGTCATACTGACTCAATTAGAGTCAATCAAGAAAAAAGACTCCAATATTGGAGTTTTGCAGCCTTGACTCAAGCGATGAGTCAGACTGACTCGCAATTTTTCTCAGTGTTTACAACTTTTTTGTTCAAAAATAGCCTGTCTTTCCAAGTGAGTGCAAATTGTAAAGCCTTTTTCTTTTATTCGTCTGGTAATTGAAATGGCAAATATGAATGGTAAACTTGAACACATTCCAAACATCCAAACAATCTCACATTACTGATCAAATATTTAAAGTCAATAGTTAAATATTTGAAGTCAATATTTAAATATTTAAAGTCAATCTTTAAATATTTGAAGTCAATATTTAAATATTTAAAGTCAATAGTTAAATATTTAAAGTCAATCTTGGGAAGAGATTCTCTAGTCGAACTTCAGAGCAAAAAATAACTACAATAAAGTCCAAATGTTTAAATTTGTATCGTGGATTTATATGGATTGGAAACTTTTGTTTTATATTTAGTTTGAAAAATTCAGAGATGTTGAAATTGTAAATGTTAACGTATAGTAATTTATTTATTTCTTGAAATGCATTTAATGATGACCAATTTTAAGATTGAAAAAAAAGATACAGAATTTTTTTTAAATAATTTTGTATCTCTGTCAATACAAGTGATCATTAGGGTTGTGACAATATGCGTTTAATATCAGAGATCCTGAAAATATTATAGAAGGAGAGAATTAAAGAGTATTGAATGGTTCTACACCAGCGTTATATAGTATTCGATACCATTTCATTTCGTCTGTGATATTCTTAAGATCTATGATTTTAAACGCATATAGTCACAACCCTAGTGATCATGTTCAATAATCCACTGAGAGTATGTGTTGTGGTATGATGGAGAGTTGGGGCCATAGAAGATTCAGTGGGTACTCTCTTCTATGGCCCCACCATAACTTTCTTCCTGGGTATTTAAGCCGAAAAGAGAATATACTTTTCATGGTTTAGAATTTATGGTGGGGCCATAGAAAATTAAGAGAGATAGTTATGGTGGGGCCATGGATGATTAAGTGGAGACACCCGTTAATACTCCATGGTCCCACATAACATTCTGTGTGGGATAAATTCGGCCAATGGAGTTAGAAACAGAAGAAGCTCTCTAATAAAAATGAGAACAAATCAATAAACCTCTATAATGGAAATTAAAAATCAATTCAATTTTGTTACTTTCAGTTACTTTATAAATAATAAAGTCATTATTATTCAATAATTATTTTATTTATAATTATAAATATACATCAAATATTATACCTAATTCTTCGAAATAAATAATAGTCACACTATCACCATATGGAGTTACTTTATATTATTTAAGTTATATTTTATAATTTGCAGATAAAATTAATTATTTTACCATATCAGTAGCCTGTTATCAACTCTCCCCATGTATATCAATTATTTCTATATATATATGGGGAGGAGAAAGATAACATATATTGATTTATAATAGAAAATTGATGAATATCGGAAATATTATATTCCTACTCTGCTTATTTATTTTCTACCTCCTTTTTAGTATTAGTCATCACTTTTCTCAGCTCCCGTATAGAAATTTATGGTGAATTATAGATGATTAAAAGAGGGCCTATTAAAAGGTCTTTTATGACGCAGCGTCTTTTTCTTGCATCGAAAATTGTCCATCTTTAACTCTTTAAAGTGCGTCCTAAAGATACATGAGTAGTCAATGATAATTCAGTGGCATGCGTTAAATGACGTACGTTAAAAAGACGCTCGTGTGCGGGAGCCCTAAATCTTACATGACTCGTAATTTCCCGTAAGGTGCAAGATCGTAGCCGTGGGCCACATCGTCCGAAGCCTAGAAAAGGGTCGTAATAACACGTTGCTGGTATGGGTGTCTCATACTGTTAGCTTGGACAGCGTCTGAGAAGGTTTATACCTAGTGTGCTGACACACAAAAACACTAGTGATCTATGTGAATTACATTCCCTATTGAGAGGGTAGGTATAGGAACAATTGTTAATGAAAGTGAATTCAAATTACCATAGTTTCAAAAGTTGTGTTCTGAAGTACTTGAATTGTAGTTACTATTGATGTTCAGCGTCATTAACTTTATTTTAAAATGAACGATTTACTACTTACTGTTCAAATTCAATCGACAAAACTATTCAATAATGTCGAGCATATTTTGAACATAAGATAATTGTATTTCTCAAACAGTCTGTTTTAAATATATTGATATGAACATAAACCTTTGTAAGTTAATTTTAATATTCCTTCACAGGTTATCTACTGAATACATAAGTCATATTTCAATGCAATCCAAAACTATGAATATGCTATTTTTAAATTATGTTATTCATATTATGAATATGTTAAACATTTCATAAATGAGTTATTTCATTATTCATAGTTTTGAACTTTTTTTAAAGGATAACATCTGAAATTGTCAATTATACCTGGAGATTTTTTATAAACAATTCGATTTTTTTTTATGGAACACGAATTAAAAATCTAGAATGAAAAAAGAAAACAATTAAGGAAATACCTACATTTATATTTATTAACTAATCTTTATAATTACGTACGTTATATAAATTTTTTATTCATTATTTTATCTTTTACTTTTAAAAAAGACGGTGGAACTTGGGAATATTATTTGTATATTGTCAACATCCTCTACTAAATGTGCCATTTTATAATTTTATTATTGCCATTGCAGCAATGAAACATTCTAGGATTAGTTGCCTGTTATCGAACGGTACCACAATTACGAACACGTGAGAAAAAAATATATAATTTTTTTACGTGTCCGAAATTTAGCAACCGTCCAATAACTCAGAACTTGCCCTACTCTGAATTATAGCTTAAATAACACCAATATTCTACTTGGGTATCTTTTTCTAAGCTGACATTCATAACAGTGAATTTCTGTGTATTTCAATGTGACAAAGTGCCCCGTCATGTAGGATGACATCAGACCTCCCATCTCGAGTCCACTTCACTCTACCTAGGATGTTATTGTTGCACCAACATCCACCATTTGGCAGACAGTGGTTGTCATAAAAGATGTTGTGGCTGGTGTAACATGATATCCATTTTCAACCTACTGCCATTAATAACATGTGTCACTGTACACTTTAAACCACTTCAACGTGATATATTAAACTGGAAAGCGAATTACATAATGCTTTAATATCTAAATGCTTTCTGGAACATGAATCGGATAAAAGAATCTTGCGGTAAATTTCTAGACGTTAATTAAACACTTTGGTACATAAATTCTGTAAAATAAGAAACTGTTTGAGATACAAAAACAGTCAATAATTGGAGTAGTGCTCCTTCTTCTGTGCGATGATTGATGAGATGGTCTATAACGTAGTTATTACTTGCAGAAACACTAGAGTTAGAGATCTATGGCATCTTTTAAATGATAGGACGGGAGTGATTGATGTGAACAAGTGAACTACAACTGATAGGTGAGTGATAGTATACGGTGAGTGAAGGTGAGTGATAGTATACAGTGAGTGAAGGTGAGTGATAGTATACAGTGAGTGAAGGTGAGTGATAGTATACAGTGAGTGAAGGTGAGTGATAGTATACAGTGAGTGAAGGTGAGTGATTGTATACAGTGAGTGAAGGTGAGTGATAGTATACAGTGAGTGAAGGTGAGTGATAGTATACAGTGAGTGAAGGTGAGTGATAGTATACAGTGAGTGAAGGTGAGTGATAGTATACAGTGAGTGAAGGTGAGTGATAGTATACAGTGAGTGAAGGTGAGTGATAGTATACAGTGAGTGAAGGTGAGTGATAGTATACAGTGAGTGAAGGTGAGTGATAGTATACGGTGAGTGAAGGTGAGTGATAGTATACAGTGAGTGAAGGTGAGTGATAGTATACAGTGAGTGAAGGTGAGTGATAGTATACAGTGAGTGAAGGTGAGTGATAGTATACAGTGAGTGAAGGTGAGTGATAGTATATAGTGAGTGAAGGTGAGTGAAGGGGGGAGGGGTAGGGGACGGCTCATATTAGTACTAGTCTTCTTAATAACTAAAAGTAAGGTATTAACTCACGCTAGGTATTAGGGGTTAGAGGGGTTTCAAAACGCGCAGCACATTCTCGAGATTGTGCAAATTCGTGGCTGTATAATTGCCACCCTAATAATTATTATCATGCCTTAACTTGAAAGATAGTGATAAGATATGCATATTAATTTAATACTATTAATTAGTAATTATTTTGATTTTTTAATTAATTATTTTCATTTTTTAATCAATTATTTTCAATTGGTGATATAATGAATTACATATTATTTTCACACGATTAACTTCTGTTATACAAATGATCATTTTCATTATAAATTAATTATTTCCATTATAAATTAATTAGTTTCATTATAAATTAATTATTTTCATTATAAATTAATCATTTTCATTATAAATTAATTATTTTCATTATAAATTAATCATTTTCATTATAAATTAATTATTTTCATTATAAATTAATCATTTTCATTATAAATTAATTATTTTCATTATAAATTAATCATTTTCATTATAAGTTAATTATTTTCATTATAAATTAATTATTTTCATTATAAATTAATCATTTTCATTATAAATTAATCATTTTCATTATAAATTAATCATTTTCATTATAAATTAATTATTTTCATTATAAATTAATTATTTTCATTATAAGTTAATCATTTTCATTATAAGTTAATCATTTTCATTATAAATTAATCATTTTCATTATAAATTAATCATTTTCATTATAAATTAATTATTTTCATTATAAATTAATCATTTTCATTATAAATTAATCATTTTCATTATAAATTAATCATTTTCATTATAAATTAATCATTTTCATTATAAATTAATTATTTTCATTATAAATTAATCATTTTCATTATAAGTTAATTATTTTCATTATAAATTAATTATTTTCATTATAAATTAATCATTTTCATTATAAATTAATCATTTTCATTATGAATTAATCATTTTCATTATAAATTAATTATTTTCATTATAAATTAATTATTTTCATTATAAGTTAATCATTTTCATTATAAGTTAATCATTTTCATTATAAATTAATCATTTTCATTATAAATTAATCATTTTCATTATAAATTAATCATTTTCATTATAAATTAATCATTTTCATTATAAATTAATCATTTTCATTATAAATTAATTATTTTCATTATAAATTAATTATTTTCATTATAAATTAATCATTTTCATTATAAATTAATCATTTTCATTATAAATTAATTATTTTCATTATAAATTAATCATTTTCATTATAAGTTAATTATTTTCATTATAAATTAATTATTTTCATTATAAATTAATCATTTTCATTATAAATTAATCATTTTCATTATGAATTAATCATTTTCATTATAAATTAATTATTTTCATTATAAATTAATTATTTTCATTATAAATTAATCATTTTCATTATAAATTAATCATTTTCATTATAAATTAATTATTTTCATTATAAATTAATCATTTTCATTATAAGTTAATTATTTTCATTATAAATTAATTATTTTCATTATAAATTAATCATTTTCATTATAAATTAATCATTTTCAATATAAATTAATTATTTTCATTATAAATTAATTATTTTCATTATAAGTTAATCATTTTCATTATAAGTTAATCATTTTCATTATAAATTAATCATTTTCATTATAAATTAATCATTTTCATTATAAATTAATCATTTTCATTATAAATTAATCATTTTCATTATAAATTAATCATTTTCATTATAAATTAATTATTTTCATTATAAATTAATCATTTTCATTATAAATTAATCATTTTCATTATAAATTAATTATTTTCATTATAAATTAATTATTTTCATTATAAATTAATCATTTTCATTATAAATTAATCATTTTCATTATAAATTAATTATTTTCATTATAAATTAATTATTTTCATTATAAGTTAATCATTTTCATTATAAGTTAATCATTTTCATTATAAATTAATCATTTTCATTATAAATTAATCATTTTCATTATAAATTAATCATTTTCATTATAAATTAATCATTTTCATTATAAATTAATCATTTTCATTATAAATTAATCATTTTCATTATAAATTAATTATTTTCATTATAAATTAATCATTTTCATTATAAATTAATCATTTTCATTATAAATTAATTATTTTCATTATAAATTAATTATTTTCATTATAAATTAATCATTTTCATTATAAATTAATTATTTTCATTATAAATTAATTATTTCTTCCCTTATCAATACTATCACTATTAAAGAAACAGTTACTGTCTGGGATATGACAAACTACACTATTTGAAATCTTATATGTACTTATTATAAATAATTTAAACTTATTTTTTC